>JAABKJ010005012.1:0-23588 GCA_011634705.1 Andricus grossulariae
GTATGTGGGCTAGCCTAAAAAGGAAAGGCAAGTAGATGTGGGACAGTGATATAGGTCAAAGTCCAAATGCGTAACATCGATATGAGCAATAATATTAACCGGTCTGAGAATTCTCAAAGGGGCAGATTAGTGACAGGATCAAGAAAAATGTATTTCAAGCAGAATCAGTCATGTTTGGGGTAAAAAAATGTTATTGCAGTTAACTTTAATGTTTTTTTTCAACTTGTTCCTAACTTTGATTGCCATTCTTATCGTATGGCGGCAAATTCGTTCTACCGGAAGTTCAAGAGCATTTTTAATGATGTTCTAGTAACAAACTGCCTTCTAGAATTTGAGCAGAGGAATTTCTATTTTCGTCAAACAACATGATTCTTTAAATCATCCTGTTTCTCCTCAAAATCATATTTTCATAAAAATATACAATCTTCCCATTCCAATACTATTAAAAAATAGTTATTGTACGTTTTCTCCTCATTTTCTTCATCAGAAACAAACATAAATAATTGTTAACCCTATCACGTGTTTCTTTCACTAAAAGGTTCTGAACGCCTTTTTGGATCTGTTAGTGACAGGGGAAAAGCACTGTCATGATTGTCATTAAAAGGTGCACAGGTGTCACTAACCCATCCACTCGTATGAATCACACAAAAGATCAATAATTATAAACAAGCAATGCGGACATTGATGCTACCATGCTTTTAGTATTAAAAAACAACTACTTTAGTTATACTTACAAAAACACTCGTGATTGAAGCGTATACAACAGTGAAAAGCTAAATCCTATACTCTTGAAAACTAGCAGTGTCACTAACTGGTGCCTTTACCTTACTATATAATTCTATACATCGAAAATCTATGTAAAAATCGAATAGTCCAAAATTACGCTAAAAGATGATAAGTACATGAAAAAAGTTTGAAACAAGAATTGTAGCTTTTTAAAATTTTATTTCAACCATTTTTTGACAGGACTTGGTATTTTAGTTTTACTTATCGAAAATACTATGGAAAAAAAGATAATTCAAATTTCGAGCTAAACGATGAAACGTACAGGGATCTCAGAGAGGAATTGTAGTTTTTGAATAGTCCTATAAATTTTATTTCAAGCATTTTTCAATAAGACAATTTTAGTTTTATCTATCGAAAATAAATAATCACTCATTTTAGCTTCCTGAGTGCAAGTAATAAATATCCGAGTGCGAAGCGCGCGAACTGACAGACCCGCTCAAACTTGCGAGTGAAGCGAGGTACGCGTCCAGCGCAACGAGAATGTGCTCACGCAGCGAGCCGATTTTTTAAATGTTGATTTCAGCTTTCAAAAATTTAAATTATTATATTAAGTGAACTATGCGTAATTTTAGAATCTTTTACTTGAAAAAAATTCAATTTTTTAGCGTACTTTTTGAATGTACAGAATTTTAAACTGCAGTTTTTAAGGCTGAAAAATGTTAATTTTTTCATTAAAAAACTTTTGATTAGACCAACTGTCAATATAAATTTATTCATGAAAGTTTAAATTGAAATACACGTTGAGTATTGAAGAGGGGACAACAATTGATTTTACAAGGCAAATTTTTACGTGACATATTGAACTGTTCGAAAGTCTTGGTAGTTAAAGAAATATAAACTCCGGATTGTGATTTTATAGAATATGCTCAATTTTGAAATAAATTCGAAATACTTAATTGAAAAAAGCGCTTTTGTTCCATTTTAAATTGTAATTTGATATATACTTAACATTACTATTTTTTTTTAATTCAAATATGTTGAAAAGATATGTTGAAGTTTCGAAGAGATTTACAATTAATGTAAAACTTGAAATGATTTGAAATAATTTGAAAGAAATTAAAGATTTCGAAAAAACTTCAGAATCTTTCTACGAATTGTTAAAGATTCAATGAGAATAAGAAAAATTTCTATGATTCCTAGAAAAATTAAAAATGATTTTTTAGTTTGAAAAAATAATTTTAGGAGAATATTTACCAAGATAAAATTGTCAATAAAGAATGTGGAAGATTTGAAGGCAATTTTCGTAAATTTTCTTGCTTAAAAATGATTGAAGTTATATAATTTTTAAAACTACACATTTATTGATTCATTCTTCAATCTATTCTATTTAGAGCATTGGAAATGATAACGCTGGTTAATATTTTTTTTACAATTGAAAATTATGTAATTTTAATGCTTTACATTTGATATTATTTTTAATTGACAAAAAATAATTTCTCTCATCTAATCATATTATGGCTTGTGCCCATAACGAGATGTCCGTGAAGTTAGCACGTCAACCAAACAAATCCAACCTTCTCTTGGTGGAGTAATTTGGTGGTTATTATGTAGCGGTTTTTAATATTTGGTGGTCAAAATTGAAAAAACTACACTACTTTCAAAGTTGGCGTGCCAACTTGACGCTATCACGGCACTTTTTTGTATTGAGAAAAAATTCCTTTTGAAATATTTTGGTGGTCATTTGGTGGTCATTTGGTGGTGGTTTTTAAGAATTAGTGGTAAAAATGTCGAAGATATTGATTCTTCAAACAATCTGGAACACGCGCAGCTGTTCCTGCGCATATGCGATTCGCGCGAAGTTTAAAAGCAACAAATACTATACAAAGGAAAACATTTTTTTATTGCACGTATTTAGTTATAATACAATCCAACTTTTTTGTTGAAATCATTTGTTGGTCTTTTAAAGGTTACTCGGTGATGGCTTTTAACATTTGGGAGTCAAAATTTCAAAAACTACATGATTTTACAAATTGGAGTCTTTACGTAAAGGTAGCACGTCAATTTTGAAAATACTGTACATTTCAAAATGTTGACCAACAAATATTGAAAACGGCCACCAAGTGACCTTTACAAGAACCACGAATTATTGCGCCAAAAAAGTTGGATTTTATTATAATTAAATACGCGCAATAATAAAACGCTTTTTGTTGTAGAGTATTTGTTGCTTTTAAGCTTCGCGCCAATCGCGTATGCGCAGAAACAGCTGCGCGTTTTGTCCCAGATTTTTTGGCGAATCAATATCTTCGACAATTTTGACCACTAAATATTAAAAAACACCACATAATAACCACTAAATTACCACCAAATTATTCCACCGCAAAAAGGTTGAAGTTTTTTGGTTGACGTGCCAACTTCACGCACATCATACCGAGCAATTCATTATTTTAATTGATTTGCTTATAAAATTCAATCCTACCAAGTTCTATAATGTCTTAAATGGTTTTTCAAACTTTATTTTAAAACTTTTAATATGATCATTTGTAAAAAATAGTTTGAATAATTTCTATTACAAATATTTCTTTTCAAACCAGCCTGGCGAACAACTTCATAATGAATTCATCTACTTCAATTTTAAAATATGATGCAATTTTAGTATATGAATTTACCAACTGTGAATAATTTAATATTTATCAATACAAATAATTTCATTATTTTCCAGATAGTCATGTCAGAAATTACTGAGCTTCTGCTCAGTACTAACACTACCAAAAACCGCAAGTGCAACGTGGAGCTGACAATATTTTCCAAATGCTTTTTGCGCTCGGAGACAAGCACTTCTGCTATGCATCACCTCCCTTCTGCACTACGCTTTAATTCTTGCAATTCAATCAGAAATTATGTTTTGCTAAATTTTATATAATATCTACGTACTACATTGCTAATTTCTTCGTTTTTGGTCAAGTGAAAATGCACCAGACACTTGTAATGAGCAAATGAAAATACCATGTGATCAGCCACCATATTTAAATAATTTGAAATACAAGAGGTTCTAGGTGAACATTACAAATATTAAAAATATATATTTAGCAACAATATAGCAACTTTAATTGACCAGACAGACCTGCCCCATAATATTACCTATCATTTAAACAAAAAATTAGCCCGATATTTCAATTTCCCTCTTTTTAAATTGGCGGAAAAAAATAACATGGGACGGTCGGTAATTCGTATTTTAAAATGTATCACATGCCCTTAATTTATTCGCGAGTCTTTCTGTACCAATATTCATTTCCTTAAATGCATCGCCACTTACATTAAAAAATTCTTTGCGCGCTTAATTCTGAATCATTGACGCCACAAAAAACTTGAAGAAAATATTTTGCAAGAAAGTTATTTTAGCATTTTTATTCGGAATAACATCACCTAGCAAAGCTCAAAATTAAATTATGGGATATTGCTCGCTCTTGAGTCACCCTCTATTTCCACCGTTTCTGAAATATTCGAGAAAAATCCGAAGCAGGGTCCTCGACTAAAGTTCTTACGGACCTCTGCATACGTTATCGGCTCTAATGATAGTACAATTACCAATCGTATCATTCGTAATTGTGCATGTATATTTTCGCTTGCCACGTTCTCTTAATTCGGGCGAAAATCTTCACTAGCCAATATCCATTTGTTTAAAAATCACCATTTCAATTCCAAAAATCTTTGCGCACTACATTTTGAATCAGTTACGCTACAAACACCAAGCAGGAAATATTTTGCAAGGAAGTTATTTCACTATTTTTATTCGTAATAGCATTACTTGGCAAAGCTCGAAATCGAACTATAGGATATTTTCAAAGAATGTGGTGTAGAGGAGACACTGTTTGACAAGAGTCAAAGAAGTTGTTTGAGATGGTTTAGGTTTATTGAGAAAATGAAAGAAGAACGACTGACGAAATAAGTAAAGGTAAAGTAAATGGTAGTCTATCCAGAGGGCGACCAAGGAAAGAATGGCGGGAGTGTGTGAATGAGACCCCAAAACAAGAAGATATAAAAAGCCACAAAAACATAACAGCTTGCATGAGAAAAGGTATAGACGTAAAGGAAGCTTGAGATGTATGTTAGGACAGAAATGGTTGGCGACAAATAGTTAATAAGAAATGCATAATGTGAGTTAAGAGACTTCTGAAATGATACACCTTGGATAATAATGGGCCAGAGTGAAGAGCTTTACATAATGACTTTGTGAAGCTCGTCGCCTGAGGTGCTTGCTAGAGAGATTGATCAGAAACCTCGGTCGGAGCAATGTGGCGAAACGGATTTGTTATTGAGACGGACAGCATGGGAATTCTAAAATCATATAAAAATCTACCCCCCCCCCCTTTAGCATATCGAACAATTCCCTTTCTCACTTTTCTCATATGGATTCCCTGATCCCCGTCTAGAACCGAGTGACTCACGCTTACCCCGAAAGGCATTTGGCCTGATGGTATAATAATAATGACTTGCTCTTGAGTCACCCTACATTCTTACTCTTTCTGATCTTCGAGAAAAATCCAAAGAAGGGTCCTCGAATAAAGTTGTTACGGATCCTCGCAGACGTTATTGGGCGGAGTCGTGTCTTTGAGAAAGAACTTAAGTTATTATCTGTCGGTAGCAGAAGGTGAAGCCACTCGAAACTACCGAATGTTTATTCGATATTCCGAAGAACTGCTACCAAGCGGATTTCTACGATAACTTATAATCGCCCTGGTTTCCAGATTCTAAGACTTTGCCCTATCCCCGACTAAATCAGCTTGAAACTGAGCGGCTTGGGTGGAGTGAAATTATTTGTACCCTTAGATCGTACACGAAACACGAGACTGGCAAATGAGAGGTGGATTTTGATAATAATTGCCACTCGCAAAGATTCTTGTGCTGTAAATAATACGAGACAAATGCATTTTGCGAAGTTACAGAACATCCAACCCGGCTTACTGTTTAATATCTGGTCAAAACAAACTACCAATCAATAAGCTAAGCCGGATAAATAAGAACATATTCTTTTAAGTTTTAATACCGACAAGAAATACTAAAAAAATTGATGAAATTGTCAAAGAATTTAGAACTGCGCATTTAATAGGCTTCCCTCCGAAAAAGAAACGCACAGACCACACAAAAAAAGGAAGCGAATAATATTAAATGGGTACTTATCGAATTTTAGTAATTTTGTATTAAGGATTGGAAAAATAAGCAATTAATTAAGAACTTGTATACATTAAGAAGGTTAAACCCTAATACCTTAACTTTGAAACTCTCAGGCTATAGAGGAACTTCAGAATTGACTGTTTTACAGCGAGGCAATTTTGTTGCTTTCTGATCAAGTTTCTAATGCTTGCAAAGTTTCCCCATTTATAAACTCATTGACAGGTCTAGATGACATGGGGAAATTTTTTTTTTGCAATATCTCTCATTCAAAGGCCAAAAGAAAGGGCATAGAATAAAGAAATTATAAGAACAGTGACTTCAATTTTTTCGAAAAAAAATACCTTTCGGCTCAAACTAATACCTTCTTTAAAGCATACACTGTTGCGTTTTTTTGTGAAAGTGCATCATTTCAAGAGTAAGTAGTTCAGTTTTTATACGAAACTAATAAAAATGAAAAAACTTCTCTAATTGTTAGTAAAAAAAAACGGTATTTTTTATCTTTTTCTACCGATTTTAATTCTATAAACTATTTTAATTTCCTGATGCCTATTCCAAAACTATTCGCTCTCAATTTTAAGAAGTTAAAATATAAGAATAGCTACAGCCCGGTCAAATGCATTCTCTGGTTGCAGTAAGCACTCAAAGTTAGTGGTGGGTCCATCTGACCCAGTGTGCCCTTTACGTTCCATACAAGAAGTGTGCCGGTTAAGGGTTAAAACAATGTATGCAGGCAAATGAGCAATTTCGTATGAAGATGTAAACAATTTAATTTCCTAATGAAATAAAGTCAAAAATCAATATATTTTTCAATTAAGTTGTATAAAAAACATTATTGTTCTTATAAAAGTGTAAAACGGTATTTTGAAAAGCTCTTAATATCAACATTATGTCTTACCCCTAATCCTTACGAAAACAACCCCTTAATTGTATATAAATATTAAGGTGGGTCGAAAAAACCAAATTATGTAATTTGAGATTAGAACTAGATGAAAAATTAGTGTATTAGGATCCTGAAAAAGTATAATTAATTTGGTGTCGTTTGATGAACGCCTTTAACTTGCGCGCTAGAAAAATGTGATTGAAAAATTCTTATTGACATAGTTTTTATTTTTTTGTGTATATCAATTTTTAAAAATATTTGTTGAGATTTTAAACTTTATTCAGAATTTAAACAGTTTTGTAATAAAAGTTTTCTAGGCGAAAATTTATGTTTAATGGACACCTGATTTCAAAAAAAAATTTTTAAATATACTGGAGTAAACAACAAATTTCAGAAGTTTGAAGCTTTTCTCCTAGTAAAAATACTTAAGAAAATGTTGTTTTTTTTAGTCTGCAAAGTCATAAATGTGAAGAGAGTGAATATAAAAAAAAAATTAATTTTGTGTATTTAAAATTATCTTCTTTAAGTTGACTTTTAAAGATATTCATAACCTTTGAGGACATTTAACAGATAAAAATATGCACTAGATAAAAGGTGATAAGTCTATGCAACCTAACAAATAGCTTGTGTTCCAAAAAGTAATTTTCGTATTTCTTTAAATTATCTTCTCCCAAATTGCTTTTAAATTTTTTTCTGCGTTCGAGAGTTTTTTACTAGTAAAATCACACAAGAAAAAATAATTTCAAAAAAGACAAGAACACTTATTTTTCAAACTTGCTACCTCAGTTTTTTCGATTTTCTAGACTTGTCAATTTTATTGTCGTGTATATTTTTCAGCACAAAGCCCTCAAATGTAGAAAAGATTTCTTAAAGTTAGCTGGAAAAAGATCATTTTGAATTTAATACAGACATCAATTTTTTCCCTAGTGAGCAATTCCATGTCATATCATCTGAAGAGTTTCAGATATTGTTAGTCATTTTGATGATAATTCTAGTATCTGTTTTTCAAGGTTTTAGAAGAAAAATCCTGAAGTAATTTTTGAAAAAATTAAAAAACTTAGGAGATGAGGTGAATGCACTAGTAATCGTCACCTTAAGCCAAAATGGAAATTAAAAATGCTTATAATTGTATATAAAACAAAATTCTTATTTTCACAAAAGGGCACAACCGATTAAAACAGATGTAGAAAAACTTAATTTTGATCAATTCACATGATCTTTGATTGGAGTCAATTTTTATTACGATTAAAATTCGAATTATGCAAATGCGTTAGTAATCGTCAGCCATGTAACCAAGTATCAACACGAGAAAAGTATACCAATTTGATAAACTGATATTTAAACTTACCTTAAATCACATTTTTTGTCACACGCGGCAAGAGCGAGTCTTGTTACACAAAAAATATTGGGCCATCTGACGATAACTAATGCAGTGGCGATTACCAGTGCATTCACCTCATTCCAAATTGAACAATTTGGTCCTTTTTCCTTATACTTTCATAACTTTGGTGATTTTAATCATGTTGAGGTCTAATTTCTTTTTATTATTTGTAATGCTCTCTGCAAGCCCTGTATATATGAAAATGGGATCTCCCTTAGTTTTTGAGAAATAATTAAAAATGTACGCTGGGCACACCATGCCACGGCATACGTTCTTAATTATTTCTCGAAAACAAAGGGAGATCCCATTTTGATATTCACAGAGCTTGTAGAGGATTTTGTAAGATATTTTTGCAACAAAAAATGAAGACAGGAAAAATGGGGATTTTCAGAAATTCATTTTCCAGAATAGTTTTTGAAAAATCCAATAAGTTTTTGAAATTTTGTTGTTCCCAAAATATTTTTGCAAGACTGCGTCCTCTTACGAATAATTAAAATCACCAAAGTTATGAAAATTTAAGGAAAAAGGACCAACATGTTGAATTATGAACATCCAAGTTTTTTTATTATTTCGAAAATTATTTTAGGGGATTTCTTTCATCACCTTAAAAAACGGATACAAGCATTTTCATGAAAATTCCTAACAATAGCTGAAATTCTTCAAATGATTTGACATGGAATTGCTCTAGTGTATTTTTAATTTATAAAAGGCATTCGAATGTTATAAATGTATTTTAGAGGAAGATAAAAAATTTGTATAAAAAAAATATAACTCAGTTCTTCTCATTGTATTTACATTTTTGATTTAACAGATTCATCAGATTATTTTTTAATATATTTTCATCAGTAGAAAAGCCTCGAGCACCTGAAAAAAAACTTTCGTTATTTATTTAGATTTTAAAATTATTTTTTGAAATCAGGTGTCCATTAAATATACATTAGCTAATAGAGAACGTTAATTAAAAACTCTGAACAATTTGCAGAGAAATTTACATACTCAAAAATATCAAAACTGTGAAAATAAGAATCTTTTAAAACACATTAATCTAATGCGCAATTTGAAGGCGTCCATTAATCGACATCGAAACAAAATTAATTATACTTTTCAAGGCTACTAATGCATTACTTTTTTACATAGCTACATTTTTTTCAGGCAATTTGAAGTTCTCTTAATCGATAAACGCCTGGAGTTATTGCCGATAGGAACCCAGGTATTTCTTTAGGTTATTGATAGGACTTTCAAATTTATTTATAAAAAATGCGCAAGTCGGAAATCTACATTTATTGCCTATAGTGGCAAAAAGAAAGCGTAGAGTTGACGACAATAATAGTTAGAAGTAATTCAGCAATGAATCTGCTCATGTTCTTGAAATTTTTTCGAAATTACAGTTTTATTTATAATAATTTCACAATGTTTTATAACACCGTATTGTCTTGATGTCCATTCTGCGTTTGCAGAACGGACATCTGGAGATTTGACGTTATAGTATCTTCTGAAAAAAATGCTGAAAGTAAGAACTACAAGGATCTGCTTACAAATAAAATTTAAAAAATGTAGATTATTCGATGCAGATAAAATGGCAGATCCTCTAGTTTGGGCTTCCCTCTCCTTCCTCCCGGCATCCTGCTCTTATCATTAAATTAGTAATCACGTGTGTTGAATACGCATGAGTGCCATGAGCGTAAAACAGATTTAAAATATTCTCTTGTGATAATTTTGTTAATTATACAACCTACATATAGTATTGATGGGAGAAATCTAGCGATATCCTTGGTTTTTTTATAGGACTATGAAATTATATATTAATATTATATATATTAATATTTGAAATAAATTGCACAAGTTTAAAATCTATATGCATAACTAAATTCGGGGCTGCAACTTTTTTTCTTTGCGAGGACCTGAAAATCATTTTTTTAAATTAACCGCTATTTTAAAAGTATAACCCCCTTGTAGTAAAAAAAGCTAATCATGATCAAAAATGTTCTTTCAAATAAAGACAATCTCCATCGCCCGTTATCTACTTTAAAACTGAGCAGAAAGCCAAAAAAGTTTTGGATTGGCAAGGCTTTTTTTTCGAACCCTAAAACTCAAGTTTACGAGCATCAGGCAAATGCACTGGGTGATAGCGTGACAGGTTTGACTGCAGTTCATCGCATTTGTAATCGTTTAGGAAATCTCATAAAAGCCTGGATTCGTGTCAGCTGGGGCGTCATGATATCGTTTGAGGGTTAACGACCTATATCATTTTCGTTGACCGTGGTTGTAAAAGTATGAGGTTCACTCCAAAATGGCCACTGTAATTCGATACATTTCAATACGGCTGTTAATTATGATACTGTTCCTTTCAACACTTTATGGTTCTATTTACCTTACTTTTTGCTGTAGCGACTTGTGAAATACTCGTGTCACACCAGCATTTCTCACAGTGTAGTAACTCCCGCAGATTTTTCGATTTTCCAATTTTTAAAGTGCACCTCACTCATCTTCTACAGATTCTTTTGCC
Organism: Andricus grossulariae; assembly: GCA_011634705.1. Classification (NCBI taxonomy): domain Eukaryota; kingdom Metazoa; phylum Arthropoda; class Insecta; order Hymenoptera; family Cynipidae; genus Andricus; species Andricus grossulariae. Next base: position 10,666 of record JAABKJ010005012.1, read on the forward strand.
TTTGTTTCTACCACCTTCTTTTCCTCTCATGGTAACCATATTTCTTTCACGATCAATGTTCGTGTACAATTGCACTTCAAAGAACTGAAACCGCAGAGATAGTTTTTTATTCTTTATCTTTGGAAAGGTAATGTTATTAAGAAAAAGACTGTTAGGAGGGGTTAAAAAAAAGATAAAACTTTTTTACGCACAATATTGGAAATTCTACTATAATAGCTAAAGAAACTTTTTATTGATATTATGTAATTGTAAAGTCGAAAACTATTGTATTCATATTGATATTAATCATTACAAAATATTTATTTATATGTGAAAGAAAACGATCTATCGGATCACATTTTTATTTCAAAACATTCGACTGTCGGTGGACGGAAATTTTGAAATAAAAATAAAATTCTGAGAGAAAATTAAGTATGAGTGATTAATTACCAGAAATGTTATGCTAATGTTCCTTTACATAAAAGGGCTATCCATATATTATGTAACACATATTTTTCCAATAATTTACCTCTGTCCTCCCCAATGTGATAGGCCTATGCTACGTAAGTTTTACAAATATTTTGAGCCTTCTCTCAATAAATAAAATTTAATTACATGCTAACTACCCGAGATACGCGAAAACCCAAATAGTCAGAAGATACTAAAATGAAAAGAAAGAAAATTATAACAATATGGAACATGCAAGAAAGAAACTGAACACTTCTCAAAAACTAGAACGTATAATAACCCGTGTGGAAATTGCCAAATGTTTGCCCAGTTACAAGTTTGGCCCCAACTTGGAAACTTATTTTATGGCTATAACAGGGTTATTATCTTAAATCCAGCTTAAACCAACTCTGTTTCACAACTCTTGATTGCAGCGCCATCAACTTAGCTGTGCATCTGCTTTCAGTCGGGCTCCATCTTGAACCTTTTGAACACAAGTAGATGGCAAGTAGGTTGGTTTGAGGTTATGTTGCCGAGTTTTTTTGGTGATTTCGTCTGTATTAATGATTAAATTCTGATTTAAATGATAAAAAATGCCAAAAGTGAAGAGCACTTGTCGCGTTCGAAATTTTAATTAAAATTGGTTTAATAACTCCTCGTTTATTTCATAAACTATACATTATTTTACAGAGTCAGCCTTTCTGAATTATTGTTTATAGAAAAGTAGCTGGCCATTTAACTGATCCTTTAAAGTTCAAAAATGAAAAAAAATATTCTATAAATTGTCGGTCTCTTCGATTCATTGTTTTGTAATGCGGGAACTTCGCTAACATAAAACAAGTAAATTTCGTGGTTGAAAATTGCAAGTGTAATTCTCCTTCGTTTCCAAGGAAGTTTATTTCAGTGCGAAATTACAATGTGAATTTTTTTGACAATTTGAAGTGCAAAATGAATCCTGTTGGAGAAAAATCAAGTTCCTCCATGTATTTTACCTGTTTTTAAAGTTTTGAAAATATAACCTCAATTACGTTTTGCATGTTAGCATAGGTCTCCACTAATTCCAAGGATTGGGATGGCAACTGAAAGATGAGGCTGACGACGAATAAACCTGTTCAGGAATAAGATTTCTCTTAAAATGTTCAGCTACTTGAAATTTTTGTTTCGAATGAAAAATTTTTAATTATTATTTGGCTGAGAAAAGAAAAAAAAATAAAGCCAAGTTGGGGCCAAGTTGGTCGGTAAGTTAGGCTCTGGCCGGGTTAGGCATTTCATTTGTGGTTGGGTCCTGTCTAAATCCCCAATTTGGGGCCAAGTTTTTCCTATTCTGGGGAAAGCTAGCGTCATGACAAAATCTCCACACGGGAAGCTGTGTCCTGTATCAGAATAATATTCATCAAAAACTTGATTAAAAATTTTGTTTTTGACATTTGTAGCAAACATCTCCAATTTATTTAATATTCGTTATGCATTTCTATAGATTTCTCGACAAGCTGAGCGTTACCTAAAATAACTGAAACACTTTGAAGTATGATAAACAATCATAATAAACATTAATCGAATGTAATATAGAACAAAATTATACAGAATTCTCAAATTTTTCATCAAGTCAGTGAAGTTTATATTATAAAAAACAATTCAGAAAATCAAAACTCTTTATTAAATATTTCAGATGTTTTTACTTCCTATGTAATCTGTCATCAAATCTAGAAGAGTAGATTAGCAAATTTAAGGATGTATTTAGTAAGTAGTGCAAAACCTGGCAAACTTAAAAAATGTTGAATGATTTTGTGGTAGTAGTAATTTGAAAAATTGTGCAAAACTTTTTTTGTGTGTATATTTTGTTTAAATACCCTGAAATGTTTTAGAAATGATTTAAAGTCTTTGCAACTACTTTCAAATATTGGAAAATCTATTTAAATCTATAAAACCCTTCAAAGTCCCTCAGTTCTTGTGAATACATTGTTTGAAATTGCAATGAAATATCATAAAATCCCATCAAGTTACATGGAATCTGATGTTCTTTCTTTAAAAAACGTGAAACTTCTTAATCTCTTGAAATTTCCTTGCGATCTTTTAAGATACCGTAATATCTTTAAAATTCGTTGAAATTTTTAAAAATATTTTAAAATTTCTTGAAATCTTTTATAATATCCTAAAATCTTCAAATTCTTTCAAGTCTTTCAAATTTTTTAAAATCCTGAAAAAGACCTTAAAATATTGAATATTATTTCATATCTTTGAAATTCTTTGAAATCTCTTCATTCTTGTGAATAGATTCTTTGAAATTTGATTAAAATATTTTTAAAAATCGCTTGAAATCCCGTGAAGTTACATACATGAAACCTGATGATATTCCGAGAAACTCCTCAAAATTGTTTAAATCTCTTAAAACTTCATTGGTATCTATTGAGATTTCCTCAAATATGTCCAATCCTTTGAAATCTTTTGAACTCGTTCAAATTTTTTTAGACTTTTCAAAATTCCTTAAAATATTTTTGAATACCGTGAAGTTACATGAAATCTGACAATATTTCTCAAAATTTCTTGAAATTCTTTGTTGGTTTGACTTGATTCTAGTAGAGGTTATGCACTACACCGATCGCTGCGTATTTCACAGAACTTGTTTTCCGATATTTGTTGCTAAAACTCGTCTCAAACAATCTTGTAGAAAGTAAAATTTACAGTAATTCAAATTCTTTATGATACTTTCTATTTCCGAAATATGTTTTCAAACAATACTCAATATGTTTTAAAACGAAAATTACACATTTTTGGAGCCCGCGAAAGTCATCTCCATTAAATCCTGTGTTTTTCACACGCCTTTAAAACAGTGATGATTCAAACTCTGGCCTGGATAGCGCTCATGAGAAAGGCATTTCCTAAAAGAGGACTTATTTCTCTGCCGAAAAAAACTAATTTTAAGCATCTTTCAATGTGACCGTTCCAATGGCCGGGCTACTTTAAAATACCTTATAATTACGACCTTTAAAAATTATTTAAAATCCTTTAAAACCTCTTAAAAATTCCTTGGGATCTTTAAAAGTATCCTAAAACCTTACAGGATAAATTTTGTAAAGTTCCTAAAATTTTCTTGGAGTCTTTTTGAAGACCTTAAAAATCTTTATATTTTTTTTTAAATCTCTTGAAATATTTTCAATTTTTCTCTCAAAATTAATTTTTCAGAAAAAAAATAATTTGAAACATTCCCAGGAATCTTAAGGAATTTTCATTAAAAAAATTTATGGTGCCGAAAATTCATAATCTTTATTAATAGATAATCAAACTGAAAACATTCACTAACAATTATATTCACGCCGTGTCGCAGCCAATGAGGTTTTCGACAAGAATTTGTCGGATATTTTCGAGATATTTGGTAACATCACTGTTTTCAGATATGATTAACCTAATTTCACTTTCATTTGTTTTATTTTAATTGAATTCACTTCAATTCAATTGATTTCAGTCAAAATCTTTTACATTTTGTTGAATGTATTCGAAATTTCACGAAACTCGCTTGATTTTACTTCATCTTCATTTATAATGTGTCCCCTAAGGGTTAACATGACCTCCGTTTCTGTCAATACTGCCACCTACATATTTTATAATATCTTATCCTTACTATTTACAGTCATTTACAACCATTTATATAAAATCTTATATCTAGATCCTTATTTCCATATTTTAGGGTAGATATTACATAGCTATTACTTACAAATCTTTACGCTTCTAATTTGAGCGACTTCCGTTTCCTTTTTCTTTCACTTTTCTTGAACCTCCATTTTCCCATTTTTTGACATCCATTCTTTCATTCTTTCTCATTCGGTCTTCTAGCCCCCTCCAACTCCTTCATTCTCTCTTCCCCCAATCCATCCACCCCTAGATTCTTTACCACATTCTCTTTCCAGGTTCCTTTATCTTCTATTCCTCTCCTACATCCTTCTCATACATGCTCCCATGTTTCCTCTTCCCATTCACAGATTCTGCACTTTCTGTTCTCTTTCTTTTCCCAATACATGCCTTTCCTTACCTCATTTCCCAATATAAATCTAGCTATTCTGGTTCATCATCTCTCTCCTGATGTCTTTTCTATATACTTCGGTACTTCTTCCTTTTTTATCATCTTAGACCATTTATTATATTTTGATTCGTTAATTATCCTCCTCCTTTCCATTACTTGTCTTTCTCTCTTCTTTTTTCCCAATTTTTCACAGTTTAATCCAGTCCCGTCTTCTATATCTCTAGCATCAAAAAACTCCCTCCTTTATTCTTGCCATGACATTCATTCTATCGCCCTCACTCTCCTTTCTTTTACCTCCATCGAACACTATCTCATAACTCCCCTTCCTTTCCCTCCCTTAGCCCTCTTTCCCGCTCTAGTACTTAAATTATCCCTTTGCGCTTCTTCCCTCACCATATATCCCGGTGTCCTCGAGTCTACCCTTAGCGTACACATTATATACCTTTCTTGTAAACTCTCGATCTCTTTTCTTTTTTTTCATGTCCATGTATCTGCTTCATAACCTAATACCAGCTATACCAACGTATCAAATAACCCCCTTCTTCTTCTCCAATTTTTTTTTCTCATTCTTTTCCCTATTCCCCAGATCTGTTTTATTACTCCTGCTACTTTTTTTATCCTTTTTCTTATATGAGCGCTATGATCTCCATTTGTTTTCAAGGTATTTCCCAATTATTTCAACTCTTTTACTTTTTCTACCTTCATTCCCTTCCATCTCCCCGTCCATTCTTTCTGTCTTCCCTCTTCTTTTCTAAACCTCATTATTTTTCTCTTTTCTATATTTAAATTCAACTCTTTCCCATTTAAGTATATCTCTTATCCTGTAACGAAGCCCGCCATCTATTCTTCATCCTCTGCCATCAACACTATATCGTCCGCGCATGCCAGTGTATATATCTTTTCCCTCTAAAAATTTTCGATACTATCTTTATTAATTCCTCTCGCATTCTCTTTTTCACCATAATTTTTCTTATCTCGCCTCAGTCTAATGAATTGAGTCAACGCCTACTTTGCGTTCACAAATATTGCTATCATTGCCCCTTTCTCCCTATTAATCTTCTTATTTACTAGAAAGTTTAGAACCTATATGTTGTCCATCACCCCCATCCCTTTTCTAAGCCCTGTATGATTCGGTTGCTCTATCTTTTTTTTTATCACCTACTTTCTCTAACTTCACCAATAAAACAGTCACATATACTTCATGCAATGTTGGCATTAACGTCACTTCTATATACTCCTTAACCTCCTCCCTTTGCCTTTCTTCACTATGGATCACTTCTTTCTTCCATGACTGTGGCCACCCTTCTCCTTTCCATACTTTATTCCACATTATCCATGCCCATTTCTTTAATTCTGTTCCATCATATTTCCAGACTTCATTTGATATCTCATCTATACCCGGTGCCTTTCCATCTTTCATTGTCCCTAATACCTTGACTATTTCCTCCCTTGGAATGTCCTTCTCATCTGTTTCCCTGCCATATTTTCCTCCTTTCTTAACTTTCCTCTTTACCCCTCCTGTCAATTCTATAAAATATTTTTTCCATTCTACCTCGCAACATCCTGGTTTACTCTTTTGCTTCATCTTCTGTCTCTATTTACCACATTTGAAACCTCTTCTTCCGTCCTGGCCTTCTCCGCCTCTTCTTCAAACCTTTTATTTTCATCCTTTTTGTTTTATCACACGACTCAGTATACTTCTTGTTTTTCCCCTAATATATTTTTCTTCACACTTTGTTCCTTTTCTAAATTTTCTTAATTCCCTTCTCACTGCCTCCTTCTTCTGTTTACATTCCTCATTCCATCCACTTCTATTCCCTCCTTCACTAACTCTTTTCTCCCTCTAGTGTCACTATTATGGGAAAGTGATCCGAATCTCTATAATCCCCTACCTCTGGTTTCTTGACCTTCTCTCTTACCTCGTCGTCCACTACCATATAAACAATTACCGTTCACCTTTTTCCTCATCAACGTGTATAATCCCTTCCCTCATCATTCTCTATATTTCCATATAGGATAAACCATCCCATCTCCTCTAGGCTCCTTAAAAATTTATTTCCCTCCTAATTCAGTATCTTGTCTTTGGATTTTCTTCCTTGCTCTCTAACCCATTCCCTTCCACCTGTATCTTATGTTCTCGCATTAAAATATCCTGCTATTATAAGCCTAATCTCTTGTTTCTTTTCTTCCATCAGTTCTCTCTTCTTCTTTGATTTCTCCTGCATATCACCATTTACATAAGCATCCACTGCCACCCACCTCTCTCCTCTCATATTTGTCTTTTCTAAACGGAGAAAAATGAAAGGTCATTTGGGCCATCTAGATGAGCAGACACACAGGTCAATTATAGGGCAGCCCTTAAAGATGCCTAAAGCGACAATCTCTAGAAGGTTAAAAAAAGAGGTTCAAATCGATCATCTGAGAGTGTCGACTTGGTGTCATCTCGAACGGCCGACTCAAGCGTCAAAGAGAGTCGAACCAATCATCACAGAGTGCGGACTGATCACTATAAAGGGTCGAATGGCTCATCATAAACGGTCGATTTGGTCATATCATATTGGTCGACTTGATCTCCTCGGACAGACGACCTGGCCATCTTAGGGGGTCAATTTGATTATCCTATATTTCCTATATTTGTTGTCCTTTTTTTACGCATTCCCGTCTCTCTCTTATAAGAGAATGAAAATTATAAAATTAAGTGGAACCAATAAAACCTGATCATTGGCATGAAATACATAAATTCTGAAAGCATTTTTTATTCTTTGTGGAGAGTGAGGTGTATGAGACATAATTTGATATGAAAAAACAGTGCACTTTGACAATATATTTCTGGAGCACGAGGCTAAGGACACGGCACGGTGTCACACTGAATTGTAAGATTTCAAACATTGAAGTGATTTCAGAAACCAGTATCCCACTTCTCGTTACTTTCTGCATCATCAATGAATGCTGAAATTTTCTGCACGTTTTCAATTTGAAATGACACGTTGACAAAAAATTGATAGCTGAACGTCCAGTTACGCCTTTATCCTAAATCACTTGGAAGCATCAAATTTGACGTTGAAAATTCTTATGCACTTCACTCTCCACGAATGTTCGAAATATCGAAAGGCAGTTTAAAATAATGAAAAATATGTTTAAGTTCAATAAACAGCAAATGTGACAAGCAATACTCATAAACTGAAATTTGATTATTTATTGGATTTTATTGTCAAAAATGAATGATTGATTTTAAGTTTAAAGAAAGGAATATCTCTTTTATCCTAAATATTAATGTACAATTATTCCTAATATTCTTATGTACTTTACATTCATTATTTGTTGTGAACTTAGACATTCAATCATTTCAAATAAACCCGCCAAAGTTAACTAATCAGGTCGGCTCTCTGCGATGAGTCATTTGCTCTTCCGTGGATGGTCGATATGAGTGAAAACAAGATGATTTTATTGACCATCCTGGAAGGATACCTTGCTTATCCCTGATAGTGACTCTGGATTTCTTATAACAGTCAGACTGGTCGTAAAAAGAGAGCCTCTCCGACTATGTCAACAAAATTCTGGATGGCTCTTTAGACCATCTGAAAGAACGGACTGGCTCTCTATATTTGGACCCTCTAACTTTGACCATCCATTTTTCTCCGTGTGGTCATGTGCGTTGTCTTGATGAAGGAGACCCAGTCGCCACTTTTCCACAAATCAAATTCAAAATTTCAGAAACAATAGTTTTTGGAATCCTTAAGTTTTCCCCTTATCTCTTTCACTGTTAAACAACGGTTTCCCTTAATTAGCACTCATAATTGTTTTAAATCTTGAGGTGTTTCGGCCGTTGCGGACTTTTCAGGGCGAGGGTCGCATTCCACAGAAGTACGATCGCTTTTGAATCGCCTAAACCACTCTTTGAGTATCACTGATAGACTCATTAGAAAACGCTTTCCGAAATATAAAGATTTCAGACAAAATTTTGTTTTGTAACCAATAAGCAATTCGGATATACTTCCGAAAAGATCACCTACGAATATTGACTTGATGCTTGGTCTAGAGGTTCCTTTTAGATCCTAGTTGAACGCACGACAAAAAAATTTGGCGCCAATCATTATAAATTAAATTATTAATAATTTTGACTTTGTTTTAAAATTAGTTTTTTTCTTAAAAATCTCGAAAAATATTGATTTTGGAAAAAAATTGGTTTATAAAAGTTGTAGTTCTGACCAAAACACATATTTTTATATGAAACTTTTTTTCTAAAATTCATATTTTTCGAGAAAAATGACAAAAATTAATTTTCAGAATTTTTGTTTGAAAAGAGGTTCAGCGTGAGTCGATGGGGAGAGTGTGGTTCCCCTCCACTCACGCCGACCCCCTTTTCCGAAAGACAAAAAAAACCACGCGTCCTAATCTTAGGTATTTCAAATGACCCACACCCCCTCTCACAATTCATTTTGTCCTCTTTTCCGACGCCTCCTTTTCCAACAGAAAATCTGAAAATTAATTTTTGTCATTTTTCTCGAAAAATATTCATTGCAGAAAAAAACATACATATAAAATATATGTGTTTTGACAATATATGTGTTGTGAACAACATTTTTTTCCAAAATCAATACTTTTCGAGATTTTGAAAAAATAAAGAATTTAAAAAAAGGCAAAATTATCAATAACTTAATTTATATTGCCTTGCGCCAAAAATCCTTTTAGTGCGTTCAACTATAGTCTAAAAGAAAGCCCTAGGCCAAGTATCAAGTCAATATCCTTGGGTGACCCATGAATTCCATGTCAAATCATCTGAAAAATTTAAGTTATTGTTATTAATTTTGATAAAAAATCTAGTATCCGTTCTCTTAGGTGTTAAAAGAAAAACACTAAAATAATTTTTGAAAAATTCAAAAAACTTAGGAGATATTCAGAATGGAAAATTTTAGTCCTTTTTTGAACTTTCATAACTTTGGTGATTTTAATGATACTGAGATGTATTTTTTTATGATTCGTGATACGACTCAGTTTTAAAGTAAAATTTGTTGGTAGATCAAATTCAGAAATTTATTGAATTTTTCAAAAACAAATTTCTAAACTGAATTTTTGAAAAAATTTACTTTTTTTACTTTTTTTTTTACTTTTCAGTTCAAAAATTTGTTTTTGAAAAATTCAGGAAGCTGAAATTCTTCAGATGATTTGACATGAAATTGCTCTAATAAGTATTTAAACATTAATAAGAAATTAAAGTTAATATAATATTTGAAATGTTTAGCACTTGAGCAAAGAAAACATTATATCGCAAGTAACAATTAAAATAATTTTTGTTCGAAATGAGGCAATTACTAATTGTTTGAGCAACTGAAGTTAAGTTGATATCAGAAATTCAATTTCAATTGAAATTTAAAAAAATTTAATTGAAATTTAACTAAACTTTCCTTCTTAAATATAAGGACGGGATTCCAATAAGGGGCCATTGGCTTTCTCCTAGACTCCCCCCACGCCCCTGTAACGTACCGTATCCAAATATTTTAAACATAGGCTCTTTTATAAACGAAATAAAATAATATTTCAGATGAAAAATTTTTTATTTTAAATTTTCAACCAAAAAATAAAAGACTTTTCTACGATAAAAGATTACTCTTTAACAAAGTGCTTGCATTGTTTACAAAAAAAGAATTTCAACACAATAATTGAATTTTCAACCTAAAAACAGAAGTTCTAAACAACAAAAGTGTAATAGTTGATATTTCAAAAAAAAAATATCACACTCCACTTGAAAAAATGAATTTTGAAACCAAAAAGACGAATTTTCAACCAATACATTTATTGAATCTTCAAGCCAACAGACGAATTTTCAGTACAAAAATTTGATTTTTAACGAGAAAATATGAATTTTAAGCAAAAAAAATCAATTTTTAACAAAATAGTTACATTTTTAACCAAAGAGATAAATCTTCATAAAAAAATTGAACAATGTAGTTCAACTTTTACCCACGCAGCTGAATTTTCAATTAAAAAAGATCAGTTTTTAACAAAATAGTTAAACTTTCAACCGAAGAGATAAATCTCCAACTAAAAATATGACTCTTCACCAAAAAAATGATTTCTTAACAAAGTGGTTCGAACTAAATTTTCAAACAAAACAGTTGAATCATCAAGCTAAGAATAATAATTTCCAACCTAACAGTTGCTTTTTCTATCAAAGAAAAACGAAATTTCTACTAAACCAGATAAATTTCGAATCAAATAAGACAAATTAAAAAAAATAATTGAATCTTCATCCAAAAAGGATTTTAGTTTTACTTTTTAACAAGAAGTAAATTTTCCACAAAAATACTTAAATTTTCAACTCAAAAAGAAGAATTTTCCACAAAGCAGTTAAATTTTCATTTGAAAAGAATGACTTTTTGACCACATTGTTGAATCTTCAAACAAATAGTTGCACTTTTATCCAGGAAAGATGAAATTTCTACTTAAACGGATATATTTTTAAATCAGAAAGACAAATTTTTTAAGTAATAATTGAATATACATACAAAAAAGATTTCAGTTAACCTTTCAACACCAACATAGGAATGTTAAACAACAAGTAAATTTTCTACAAAATAGTTGAATTTTTAACGAAACAGTTGTATTTTTTCCAAAAAAGTTCAAACATCCAGTAAAACAGATGAATTTTTAAATAGAACAGGTAAATTAAAAAAAATATAGTTGAATTTTCAACACCAGAATAGAAATTTTCAACAAAAAGTTAATTTTCTTGCAAAATATTTCAATTTTTTACCCAAGATTTTCCCTGCCCATTAATATTCAATAAGCGAAATTTTAATCTTCAAACATTTTGAACCCAAAATCTTTTATAAACAGAATAAAACAATATAAAATTAAAATTGAAAAATTACAAATTTATTCTGCTAGACAGTTATTTAAAGTTATAGAAATTCCCAGATTTTCGGTCTACATCCCTGACTTTTCGCTGATCAATAAAATTGCCTGACTCTTTTTTAATTTTTGTAGGCTAGGTTCTTTTTTCACTCACCAAGTTTCTTTGGCGCATAAAGAGAAATTCATATAGCATTTCTGTACAATTACACTATTTTTGGTCCAAAACTGATGTCTTTCTTTGTTTATATTTGTACATCGTTTTAGTAAAATTGAACGAGAAAAATAGCCACGGAAAAAATTGGGGGTTTAGTGAGGTTGCGGCTCAAGTAAAAGTTGGCATCCTTTAGAACTTAGATAGATGGCCATCGGCGCGTGCCGACGTTTTAAATCACGCATGTGCCGAAAATCGCGGGCCTATTTGAAATTAATAAAAACTATGAATAATCATGCAGATAAATATTACCAAACGTTTTTTATTATTTTTCAAAACAAATGAAATTAAATGATAGATATACCAAATTCCTTAAAAAAGTTTAATATTAACGTAATATTGCAAGTGCATATTATATAATTTTGAATAGTGCCGCGCTTTTTGGTACATTCGCAGTTAAAAACGTCGGCGTTCTAATCTAACTTTAAAAACTGTCACATTTCATGTGCACTATCTTGCTTTCAAGAATGACTAATGTCTATAATTTTAGTTTCTCCATTAAAATTTTTCTAGTGCAATATTATTTAATTCGAATTACAAAGTGAAATGTACCATTGATCATTTTGGGTTCCTTTTCAGCCTGAGAGGTTCCTTTTTGTTGTAGCCCCTTTGGAACCAAAAGTCGGCTCCAGCCCCGTGGCACTCTGAAATGGAAATGTTGAGTACGGCCGAGGGTGACGAAAATTATTCAAATGCATGGCGAAAGTGTCAAAAATATGAAAATTTGTGCTTTTTATATTATAAAAACAGACTTTTTACATATTTTTGCTTGCTTCAAAATTAAGTATTAAGGCTTTTAGACTGAAATTTTATCAAGTTTTATTTTGTGATGAACGAGAATAATCGAGAGAATTTTGCCGAATATTTTGCCTTGAGAACTTTGAAGATTTCAAGAGAATAAAAAGGTTTTCTTAAAATTCTTGGTAAAATTCAAATAATTTTTCATTTGGTAAATTAATTTTAAGATAATATTAAAAAATCGTTCTCCAAAATTTCGAAAAATAATGTGAGAAATTTTAAAGCAAAATTGGTCAATTCTGCGCATTTACAAGATTTTGCAAACAATTCGCTGAGTTCAAGAAATAATAAGAAGTTTTGCAAAGATTTCATAAAATTTAAAACAAAATGTCGATTACATAAACATTAAAAAAAATCGATTTTTAGAGATTTCCGAGAAAAAATTTAGAATCTTTTCAAGAATGAAAGGTTTCAAGAGAATGGAACACTTTTCTAGATACAATTAAACAAGATTTCAAAATATTTCGAAAGATTTCCAAAATTGTCAGAAAAGTATGTGGAAGATTTTAAGGCACTTTTTTAATTTTGCAGAATTAAAAATTTTTGTGAGGAAAAATGCTACTCATTTTAAAAGATATTGAGAAGTTTTGAAAAAATTTCAAAAATAATATAAAC
>JAABKJ010005013.1:0-23587 GCA_011634705.1 Andricus grossulariae
TAGAACCAAATAGTTAAATTTTTAACTCAGAAGATTTATTTTATACCAAAAAAGAAGAATTTTCAACAGTTTACTTACATTTTCAACCGATTAGTTGATTTTTTGAACTAAAAATATCAATTTTTAACCAAAAATGGAACAGCTAAACTTTCATTGAAAAAAATTAATTTGTAATATAATAAAACGAATTTTCTACAAAATAATTGAATTTTTTACCAAACTATTTAATTTTCAAGACAAAAAGATAAATTTTCAACAACAAAAAATTAATTTTCTACTAATAAAGACGAATTTAAAAATACATAAATTCCTAACCAAATAGTTGAATTTTCAATCAAGAAGATTAATTTTGTACCAAAAAAGAAGAATTTTCAACAATTTACTCAAATTTTCAACCTAATAGTTTATTTTTCGAACTAAAAATATCAACTCTGAACCAAAAATGGAACAGCTAAATATTCATTGAAAAAAATTAGTTTTTAATATAAAAAAACGACTCATCTGCAAAATAATTGAATTTTCTACCAAACTATTTAATTTTCAAGACAAAAAGATAAATTTTAAACCAAGTAATTAATTTTCTAGTAATAAAGATGAATTCAAAAATACGTAAATTTCTAACTAATTAGATGAATTTTCAACCAAGAAGATTGATTTTATACCTGAAAATAAGATTTTTCAACAATTTACATAAATTTTCAACCTAACAGTTGATTTTTCGAACTAAAAAGATCAACTTTGAACCAAAAATGGAACAGCTAAATATTAATTGGAAAAAATTAATTTCTAATATAAAAAACGAATCATCTGCCAAATAATTTAAGTTTCTACCAAACTGTTGAATTCTCAAGACAGAAATACTAATTTTCTGTACAAAAAAGTTGAATTTTCAATCAAATAATTACATTCTCAACCAAGAAAATTAATTTTCTACTAAAAAAGACGAATTCTCGACAAAATACATACATTTCTACAAAAAGTTGAATTTTCAACAAACTACAGAAATTTTGAACCAAATAGTTGAATTTCTGAACTAAAAAAATTAATATTCAACAAAAAATGGAATAGTTTAGTTTCCACTTAAAAAATTTGATTTGAAATAAAAAATCGAATCTTCTAAAAAACAGTTAAATTTTGTACCACATAGATGAATTTTCTACCTATTTGCTTAATTTCCAAGAGAAAATGACTAATTTTCTATAAAGAACAGTTGAATTTTAACCCGAAAATATGAAATTTAAACAAAAAAGTTCATTTTCAACTAAATCGTTAAATTTTCTGTTTAAAAAATTATTTTCTACTTCCAAAAAGGGAAACTTCAACAAAGTATTTCAATTTTCAACCAAAGAGATGAATTTTCTACTAAAATTATTATTCTTTAAGGCCATGTGACGAGTTGGTCACGTGACCGTCTTCCTACCTTACCGACACTTTTTTTTTATTTGTAAACTTATTTTCACACGAATAGCCACATTGATTTGAAAATTTGGGATAATAAATAAGAAGCACTAAGAAACGCGGCTCTCGTCCTAAATTTTTATGATTATGAAAAAAGTTTTTTTTGTAAATATTTTTTTTTTGCTTTTTTCATAATTATCAAAATTTTGGACCAGAGCCGCAATTCTTAGTGCTTTTTATTCATTATCACAAATTTTCAACTCGATGTGGCTATTCGTGTGAAAATAAGTTTACAAATAAAAAAAAGTGTCGGTAAGGTAGGAAGCCGGTCACGTGACCCACTCGTCACATGGCCTTAACCAAAAGAATGAATTTTTAAGAAAGTAGTTTAACTTTCAACGAAGGAGTTTAATAGTAAACCTAAAAAGATGAATTTTCAATAAAAATATAATAGTTCATATTTCAGCAAAAAGATTTTAATTTTAATTGTAAATAAAACACAATATAATTTAACCAAAAACGATGTTTTATTTTTAATTTATAGTGAGAGACTGTTGAATGCATTTTGATTTGTTATTTCTGAACAAAGTAATGTAAAGTTAAAAAATATATAGGTAAAATAGCTTGATCTAAAATTTAACAGTTTTTTGCTTAAAAGAACTCTCAACAGTAAGACTTTCAAAAACGCATGTCATATGGCTTGTATTTTTCTAGATGTAATTTCAAATAGAGAAGACATATATGACAGGATATAAAAACGGAAGGACAAATATTCAAGCTTTATAATATAAGTAAAATGCTAAGGGCTTTAAAGTTTTTTTTTATGCTATAATTTTTTATTATTTTCGACCTTGCATACGGTTTAAAATTTAAACAATCTAATGTTAGTAATTTGGAAGTGTAAAATTAAACAATTTGGACATTTTTATAATGAAAATTATTCAAAATTCGGACAAAAATATGTTTATTTTTTTTTAAATAAACCATTTCAAACTTAAAGTAATTTCGTGTTCCACTTAAATTAAGAAACAGGAATTTTAACAATTTAAAAAAATGCATTAAAAGGAGGCTGCAAAATGAAGCAAAGTTTGTCCTAATTTTGGACCAATTATGCTTTGATCTAGAAAACTATTTCTTAATTTCATCCAAAACATTTTCTAAATGCCACCATTTTAAGTATGTACTTCTTTTCTGAATAGACACTGTAAAATAATAAAAATTTGGAATTTCAGGTTAAGAAAAGAATTAAGAAGGGTAGAATTTGAAAGTTGACTCTTAGAAATTACAATGCAGTCCCAATGAAAAAAGATAAGCAGAAAAGTGTCGAATTTTTCAGGCAATTACATGTGAAGTTTAGTGAATTTGAATACGCAACTTCAATTACAGAAATCATTGAAACTCTACGCTGACCATTAAAATAGTAATTACTTCCTCGTAAGGTGCTCATAAAAAACATTCCTCACTCTACGTTTTGCATCCAAACCCCATAACAGTAAAGAAAACTGCACTCTAAAATATAAAATAAAACAGCCTACAAAAGCAACCGTTACACCTTGCGTCATTCTAAATCGGAAAATCGTATTGTTGTCTCTTGTCCGAGGTGTCTTACTGTATTTTACTGCGAATCGTAGCGTGTAAATATGCGCGTCCACCTTGTGCCGGTGTACGCAGTCAACATAATAGAATTCCTCTTGGCTCTGTCGCGAGTTCGCTGACCGACTCTGATGAGTCGATCACACTTAAATACCAACATGTTCTGTCCAAATTCGTAGAATAATACAAATAACAATAGTAACAATAAAAAACAATTGATCATTCCTGGCTCTAAAGTCTTTCTCTTTCCTTCCAAAATCAAAATGCGGAAGTTACTCACCAACGACAGTAATAGCGTCATCCGATGCCTCGTTACCACTTGCTTCTGCACCAATCCAAAGAATCACCAATAGAAGGGCAGCGATTGTCACTGGAACCTCCCTCTGGTAAAACATGACCTTGAGTTTACAATATCACTCGAATTTATTTCCCGAGTTCACCAGGTTCTTTTTTCAATTAAGTAGTTCGAATGAGGGTGTCACTTGTGGAATGAAACTAATAAAAAAATTAATTA
Organism: Andricus grossulariae; assembly: GCA_011634705.1. NCBI lineage: Eukaryota > Metazoa > Arthropoda > Insecta > Hymenoptera > Cynipidae > Andricus > Andricus grossulariae. The sequence goes on from JAABKJ010005013.1 coordinate 3,506, forward strand.
TACTCGAGGAACCAGTGGGACCAACGAGACCAACTTTGGGTCCGGGATGTTGTCTCGAAGGCCGCCGACTAAGCTGCTAAGACACTCAATAGCCAAGACTTCGGCTTATAACGGGCTTGCCCTCCCCTGGCTAACCTGCTTGCCCCCCATCGTGCCCCTGTTTTATCGTGATTCTTCTTCTTCGTCTTCTTCTTTTGCTTCTTTAGCTGATTCTTAACTCTTCTTCATCAGTTTCACGGAGTTCTTCTTCTGTTCTTTTTCACCTTCTTCCAAAGGGTTAAGGTAAATCCGTTTTAGCAGGGTGTAGACTTTTCGTTGAAGATCCATAAAATCACTAAAATTTATGTATAATTCGAAGTTTTGTCCTTTTTTTGTATTTAGGTCCGGGAAAGATCACTGAAAAAAAAGAATCATTTCAAAGCTAGTTTTCGGTATTGAAACAGTCCTCCAAATATATAGTTTCGAATGGCTCTATTCTAATGCCACTTTATTTTGATGCCACTAAACGACATTTTAGTACAACTGTTTTGGATCAAAACAGGATCGAAGTGAAAATCAAACTTTTTCTGTTTCAAATGTTTTCTGTTTCTTTTATGCATGGAGATGCAAGAAATTGAAACAATCTTCGCTAGTACGTACCACTTTTCAATCTGAAGTTAGCAAAATAAAATAGTACGAATGATGGCCTCAAAACAAGACGATTCGGTATTATAAAAGGACGCTGAAAAAATGATGCTGAATTAAAATGGAACCATAGTTTTTACAGTGATAATGAAAGTTTTAAATTTCTATCAGATGGTGCAGCTCGGTGAGCCGCAACCATCTTCAATAGTACGGAGAGACAAACATTTTTTCCCCAAATTCGGAGGAGACCCAAAAGTTGTAGTATGGTACCTGGATTTCCTCCAAAAGATAAAGATATCAAAATATATATCTTATGTTCGCGCATCTACGATAAAGCTTAAAATACTAAAATAGCGAACTTTTTGTTGAAACAATAAGTATTGATGAAGAGGAGTCTACGAAGCTACGGAGCTTTCAGAGAATAATTATTCTCCGAAAGCTCTGTAGCATAAAAAAATGGCATACAATGTAAATTGTTATTAAATTTAAATAAATTATATAAAATCATAATTTTTGACTATTCAATACTGATTTTTGTACATATTTTGGGTTTAATATCATAAAAAATACTTCTAAATCATCGTACTTTTAACGCGCAGTCAGTGGATGTTACTTTTATAAACGATTTCTTTTAACATACTTGCATATATGGGGTATATATCAAGTACTCTCACTGAACAATTCAAATTTCTCAGATTGGACTGAAGCATTGCCAAACCGTGGTCCTATTGGTCCGTGGATGATGGGGTAAAAAACAGGATTTGCCCAAATATGTCAAATTAGATACACTGCTCTTATCAGATCATATTATCAGATTGCATGACAAAAAGTCGTCCGTGACTAATGATATAAACCGTGACAGTCCCGTGCAGATTAATCAAAAAATCCAATAACAAAAATGCGTTCAACATATTGGGTTCCAACAATCTTAAGCCTGAGACAAAACTGAGCTTAATCATTTTTGTATTTTTTTTTAAATCGATGAGAAGTGCGTAAAAAATCCAGTTTTCGTAAATTCTCGCCAGTTATCGTTTTGAGACACCCTGAGTCAGAATAATTTTCGATAACATTCAAAAAAATTTGTTAATCAACATTTCCTTTCGTACACACTTTTGTGTTCGAAAAGGACAGGTCAAGCTTGTTAGCCTTCAACTGTTTTTTGATAGGCACAATGGATTTTCTTTTAAACGTGGAAAATACCATTACAAATTAAAAATTTAAATTTACAGCTAAACAACGAAAAATACTATGAAAGGTCCAACAGCAATTTTCTCGCCTTAAAAAGACCTACAAAATTATCCTTTACAGTTTTTTGATAGCACCCGCAGTTTGGCCATGGAAGTAGAATATTTACATTCTCATAATTTATGATGAAAGGTATTATAGTAAAAAGTTTTAATAATTATGATCCTATTAAAAAAGTCTTAATAGGACGATTATTTGATGAGTTGTCCACCTGCCTATCATGGCCGCCTTTTTACAAAATTTTTACATATTCCAACCTGCTGAATTTGGGCACCGACATTCACGCAGAGCGTTAAATTACAATTTTCAGACAGGCATCGTTCGGCGATTATAGATCAAATGACTTAAGTCTCTCCAGTTGTCTCTTTTATCTTATTCCACATCGACACAGTAAGCCAATTAGGGAGCAGAAGCCCCACTCTAACGTCAATGACCAGTACCAGTAAATCATCCCCTACTCCGCCATCGCTGGCCAATTATAAGTTGTTGCGGGATAACATAAAACAGTGAACTGTGAAGATTCAATTCTAGTCGCCGAATAGTTCGTGTTTCAGTAGAAAATTTACGAAAATCAACCATCTCTGCTTTGCGCAGAAATATTTAATTATTGCGTATAATCGCTTACATACTTGTACAAACCATCCTTCTTAGGTTCGGCTACACTTGAGTTGCGGACTATGGTAAGAAAAACCTCGATTTTGCTGGCCGCGGGAACTTTAGATTTGCGAGAGGTCAGTTCCGAGCTTTCTTCACTCACTTGTGCGAGGAACTCCGGACAAGAGCGGAGGTGTATTTTCTTCGTAGATACGGAATAGGTTCTTATCAAATTGTTGAATTTTCAAGGAAAAAAAATATCGCTTTATCACAATAGTAGAATTCTTAACCCACAAAGATGCATTTTCAACCATATGGTCGAATTTTCAAATACAAAAATAATTAAAATTCAATCAAAAATAGTTGAATTTCTCGACAAGGAAGTTCATTTGAACCAAGAAAGATAACTTTTCTACCATAAAAGATGAATTTTCAAACCGTTGAGTTCAATGAAAAAAAAATTATTTTGAAACAAATAGTTGAATTTTCAACTAAAAAGTTAATTTTCACACCAAATAGGTTAATTTTCTAGGTTCATAGGTCCCTTACAGGTAGTCAGATACATACTAGTATTATGAACAAAACAGGGGTTCCGAATTACATTTATTCTCGCATTTATTTTTATAAGTTGGCCACCTACCTAAATTGGCAACATTTTGATGGAACTGCGACTGCCAATATGGACCGGTTTTACTGTAATAGATTTGTGTGAATTTGGAACTATCCAGTTTTCGTCAATTCTCAACGTTTTGAGACTTCAGCGTCAGAAAAAATGTTTTCTACTTACATGTCTGTCTGTCTGTCTGTAGTTTGATGGCCCTAATATTTATGGGTTTAGCCATCCATTAATTCTTACAATGATTATTGCAAAATAAGAAATAAAATAATAATAAATACTAAAATTTGTATTTCCTTTTACAATATCTGAATAAGTATTCCCAGGCGGAGAGACATATAAATAATGTAAAGTGCATTTGACATATAAAAGAGTTCAAAATAATAAAGAATATTTCATGTTTTGCACATACGTTAGTCGATTGCGAAGCGCGAGACACGTGATGAGAATGTATTCGTTAAACCAGAAGGTGCTTTAACAAAAGGGAATTCACAATTACCAAATGACAGTTGACGATGGTTCGTCCTATAATTTAAAAATGTATGTGCATAAATGTGGAAGGTGTACAAAGACCGAGCGCAAAGTGAGAGGTAAATACATTATCGAGCGCGAAGCGCGAAATCCGATAGACGCGCTCTAGGCGCGCTCAAACTTGTGAGAGAAGAAAAAACTGGGGGTACGAAGCGTGGCAGGTAATCGTTCAAGCAGGGTAATAGTGAGCTGAGTACTCCTAACTGCGGTAAACTTTCCGTGGTTACTGGCCTGTAACGTGCTGCTTCTAGCAGAGTCCGCCAGAGATATTTGAGATTCACCACTGAAAGTTTACCTCAGTTTGTGCACCCACCTCGCGTTTACCGTGTTTGACTGATTACCGGTAACATTTCGTACCCTAAATTTTTTCTTTGTGTGGTAAAAAATGTTGTAAACAGTTACAAATTTGTCAGAAAGTCAAGTAATACGAACAGGTATAGGGGGAAATATGCAAGAGTATGTCAAGAATTTTGTATATACCTTATAAAGAATTATTGACTAAAAAGATCAAAATTTACATTCATTCAACTATTTCCGTGTAAAAACAATTAATAAAATCCATCATTTCGGTAATTTTAATGTTTTCGAAAAAGAATCTTGAAGTATTTTTTTCTCGACTCTCATTGTAAAATAGGTCATCGTCTTTGGTTGAAAAGTTAGAGACAATATCGCATTTCTTAGTACACAGTTGTAAAATCTCACACACGGACTCCCGGCTTAAATTTTTTTAATGGAGGAAATTATCTGAAATTGCTCGATGTATTAAAGAAAATATTTCAGCCAATGTTTAATGAGATTTTCGGATATCGGAGGGTGCAAAAAGTGGGTACAATGCATCTATCGCAAAACCTAACCAAACTGAATAGTAGGGCCATGTTCAGAAATTTAATGGAATTAATAAGTTTGAACTTGAATAAAACTTTATAGTAATCTTTGGGAGACTATTATTGGAAACAGTAAAAATGTTTCTAATATTCAACAATGAGTTTCTTTTAGTTTGTACTTCTCTTCTACATTTACTTCAAAATTACTTCCTGTGGAAATGATTTACTAGTTTACAGCGAATGTTCATTTCATAAATGATAATTTGATACGGAATTTCACATTTCAATTCGTTCTGTTTAGAGCAAACATTTTTCTACCTAGAGCCTGTTTATCAGCTTCGTTTTATCAGCAAAAAGCTTAAAGTCAAAAAGCATTTGCTTTATTAAAATATATATATTCTGATCAAACGAATTGTTTTGTATTATAAACAAATTTTGATTTCAAATAAAGAATTACATATTTTTCAAATTATTATTTTTCAAAAGACTGTCATGGAAGATAATGATTCTTAATAAATTGGTTTCATTATAAAAAAAAAACGTAAATTCATGTAGCTAGGAATACAGATAATATAAAATGAGACAAATGAGCAATAAATAAACTTGTTTTTAAATGTGCATCTGAGATAAACAATTATTACCGTCTTGCGAAATACTGTAACAAAAAAAACATTGCCAATTTATTTGTAGTGGAATATGTTTAGGAAAAAACGTTGATATGAGTAACTGCTGAAATCGTGAATTGTTAGATCGAATTTATCAACAATAATAACTGTTTTTCGAATAGAACTGTACACTATGTTTTGGATATCATCCAAAAACGAACTAAACAATATTTTGTTGAAAAAAATTATTCAGTTGTGTAGACGGGTTCTAATTGTCGATTTCTTGAAATGGTTTATGTCAATAATAATGGTTAGTTTTTAGTTTAGTAGGCGCGTCCCATCGTGCTTAACATTCTTCTCTTCTAAGAAACGACCAATTCGCTTCAGTAGTCGTTGGGCTCGTATAACAATCCAATTAATGTTCTGGACTTGATTAAACTTCTGTATATCACTGAAGTTCGCAAAGTTTATAAATGAGCATACACATTTTTTAAATTAGTCAAATCAATTTGTTGTTGTTCAAATATCGTAAAAATAATGTATTGTATGATTTTAGATGGTAATGATAGCTCATTATAACGTCCTTTTTATTATTTTAATGAAATAAGCTATATTTGATATTCGGAAAAATGGTGACTTTCCACTAAACGCGAATTTTCTAGCCAAGGCTTAATGACATTTTCGGATATCGGAGGGTGCAAAAAGTTGGTACAATGAATCTATCGCAAAACCTAACCAAACTGAATAGACAGGCCATGTTCAGCAATTTAATGGAATTAATAAGTTTTAACTTGAATAAAACTTCATAGTCATGTTTGGGAGATGATTATTATTGGAAACAGTAAAATTTTTTCGTATATTTAACAATGAGTTTCTTTTAATTTGTACTTCTCTTCTACATTTACTTCAAAATTACTTCCTATGGCCATGATTTACTAGTTGACAGCGAATGTTCATTTCATAAATAATAATTTGATACAAAATATCATATTTCCATTCGTTTCGTTTAGAACAAACATTTTCTTACCTAAAGCCTATTTAGCAGCTTCGTTTTATCAGCAAAAAGCTTAAAGTCAAAAAGCATTTGCTTCATTAAAAAATATATATTCTGATGAAACGAATTGTTTTGTATTATAAACAAATTTTGATTTCAAATAAAGAATGAAATGTTTTTCAAATTATTATTTGTCAAGAGACTGTCATGAAAGATAATTATTCTCAATTAATTGGTTTCATTATAAAAAAAACAACATAAATTCATGTAACTAAGAATACGGATAATATAAAATCAGAAAAATGAGCAATAAATAAACTTGTTTTCAAAATTGTATTTCAGATAAACAATTGTTGCTGTTTTGCGAAATACTATAACAAAAAAACATTTCCAATTTATTTGTAGTTGAATATGTTTAGGAAAAAATGTTAATATGAGTAACTGCTGTAATCGTAAATTGTTTGATCGAATTTATCAATAATAATAACAATTTTTGAATATGACTGTACAATAATAATGGTTAGTTTTTAGTTTAGTAGGCGCGTCCCACCGTGCTTAACATTCTTCTCTTCTAAGAAACGACCCATTCGCTTCAGTAGTCGTTGGGCTCTTGTAACAATCCAATTAATGTTCTGGACTTGATTAAACTTCTGTATATCACTGAAGTTCGCAAAGTTTATAAATAAGCATATACATTTTTTTAAATTAGTCAAATCAATTTATTGTTGTTCAACTATCGTAAAAATAATGTATTGTATGATTTTAGATGGTAATAATAGCTCATTATAACGTCCTTTTTATTATTTTAATTAAATAAGCTATATTTGATATTCGAAAAAAGTGGTAACTTTCCACTAAATGCGAATTTTTCCCACCCACGCACTTTGAAATGTAGAATCGAAATAATTTGTCATCCATGTGAATACTTTGAATTTCTATAAAATATTTGAAATAGGTCCTAAATTTTCAATAAATACCTTGTACGCTCTTTAATTGTAATTAAATCTTTGACATTGTCTTGGAAACCATTATAATTCCATGAGAGTGAACGAGTCTATGCCCTCGGGTGTACATATAATTCTTGGTCAACCCTGTAAATATTTTTAAATCCCTTAATAATTCTGTGCAATTGTAATTTTAAATACAATTTCATTCAATTTCTGTAAATGCCTTGTAATTTTTCATAGATTTCAGAACATCTTGACTTTGTCGGATCAGATATTATGAAATAGTTTGCAATAAGTAATAAGTATCTTCCGGGTATTTAAAATACCGTGAAATTCTATTGTGTATCTTCAAATACAGTGTTCTGATCCTTTATAATATTTTGTATTCACAAGAAAGTCTTCGTAATCTCTGGAAATGTTTTACAATAGCTTTCCATCCTTTGTAATCTGATGAAATATTTTTAAATCTCTAAAAATCATTTAATTTCCCTCTAATCTTTTAATTTTATTACATTTTTCAGAACTAACAATAATATTTTAAATTGGGTTTCTTCTAACCTTTTAAAACCCGATATATCTTCTGTAGCCGCCAGTATACCGTAGAAGCCCCCTGACTTCAGACACTGGCAAAAACTGCAGACACCTATTTTTCAGGGGTTCTAATTATAATTAGAAACAGGTCTACGAACTTTGAGGTTTTTGTCAGTTACAGAAATGACAGGGGGTTATCTTCTAGATTTTTTAACGCTGAAAATGAATTCGGCCGCAGAAATGGTCTCACACGTCAGGTTTTCGAGTAATTTTAGATGATAATGATGATCCCGCCAGTAAAGACAAGATGAAATGATGATGTTCGTTCCGCAACACTGGTCCGACCCAGGTTGCTGATCAATCTCTCTAGCGATCACCCCCAAGTGAAGAGCCTCACAAAGTCATCATATGAAGCTCCCCACTCGGGCCCATTAGTATCCAAGGTCTTTTGTTTCAGGCGTCATTCACTCTACTGACACTCTTTTTATAAACTATTTGTCGCTACACTTTCCTGTCCTGGCATACTTCTCTAGCTTCCTTCATGTCCATGCATTCATTTATGCAAGCTCTACTGTTTCTGTGGCTTCTTATGTCTTTTCGGATAAAAGTCTCATTCACACATTCTAACCATTCTTTCTGTGTTCTGTCTCTAGGACAGCGCGTTTCCGTAAAAAATTATTATTTGACTTAGAACAGGGAATATTTCACATGGAACGGAAATTTTCGAAAAGAATTTTAATTCTGATATAGAAGAAGGTAATTAAAAAGATGTCCTATTCCATCTTCGTCACAATTTGAAACTTACCTCTTTTAAATTTTGGAAAAAGTATGTTACTATAATTCTGAATTATAATAAAAATTTGAACATACTGTACCCTCCAACCTATCGCACTACTACCTATCGCGACTTCCCCTACTCGCTTTGATCCCACTACCGACTTTTAAAAAAAAACTTGACATTCAGTGTATAACCTATTCAATAAATTAGTTTCAATTTATGATTGGCTGTCAATTCTAGATAAATAAAAATTCCACACAAATTGTTTTATATCGAAAAATGTACACGCCTGTCCAGAGTTCTCAATTTTTTTTTTCTTTCTAAATATAACTTGTAAGAAACGCAGAAAGATTTTCAGGATTGGTATGTAAAATTAGCATAATAAATTCTGTTATCTGCTACTTGTTTCCCCACCTGTCAAATTTTGACATTAGCTCATTATAAATAGTTAACTCATTATAATTAGTTCATTCATAAATATGTTGTCGACAATCATGGCTTACTATAATTCTGAGAAAAAATGAATTTTTTTTATTACATACTACGCCATGTGCAAAACCAATTTTCCACATCAGCTAAAATACATTCATAATAATATTAAAATTTGTGCTAATATGTTCTTGATCACGTATTATTTTTCACCGATAAACTTATTTTGACATTTAAAAACGGTTTAATTAACTATAATCTGGTTAAACTTTGAACCTCATTTTCTCAATTCGACTGTTGAGGGACATAGTTTAGAATAACTTTAGGGTGACGAAATTCTGACTTGGAACAGAGAATTTTGGAAATTTGTAAAAAAAACTTTGGAACAGAGTAGGTCCGTGAAGAATGATAATTTTCACATTGGAACAAGGAATTTTCACAAACAATTATAATGCAGATATTGAGACAGCGAATTTTCGTAAAGAATTATAATTTTCACTTTCGAACAGGGAATTTCTCTAAAAAATTATAGACCAATTCCATTTCAAATCAGCCAGAGCGGTCCAGCTAAGGGTGTCAGAATGATTTTGTATTTGGATATATCATTCTGTGATAAAAATAAAGAAACTCGTATTTCACACTTTAATCCAAAAATTTATTTTTTATTTTTTAGTTCAAACAAAATATAAGAAAAAAAGTTGGGGCTTTCCAGAAAATCTTTTTTTTTCATCGAATTTTGAAAGCATCATAAGAAAATTTTTAGGAAAACACCACCTTTTTATTGGTTGCAATTTTTTTAAATGTAATTTTTGATGCAAGCTATCACAAAAGAGTAAGAGGTGGTTTTTGTAGAACTTTTCTGGATATGTCAACATTTATTTAAACAATTATGTTTTTCCAAAATAATTTCTTTTAATGTCCATATTGCCAGCCTTTTTCAAAAAATAACTTTTGAAAAGTGTTTTTTTGTTGTTGTTGAAAATCCACTTTCAAGAATCTTAGAAAAACAGCCGCTATTTTGCCAGGTAATCTTCGAATGATTGTAATGTATACAAAAAAATTCTATTTCAAGTGTGAAATACGGGTTTCTTTATTTTCACCATAGAATGATATATCCAAATATCAAATCATTCTGATACTATGACCTAGACTTTTCTGGACATTTTTCCTGATTTGAAATCAAATTGGGCTATAATTTTCTCCTTGGAACAGGGAATTCCCTCAAAAAATTATAATTTAGACTTCAGGACGGGGAATTGTCGTAAAGAATTCTTTTTTACTTGGAGCAAAGAATTGTATGCGTGGAACGGTAATTTTGGATAAGAAGTTTACTCCTGATTAAGAGGAAGGGAATTTAAAAAAAAAGTTGCTCACGTTCAGAATTGTAATCTTTAAGAATGGTTTGAAATCATCAAAATTTTTAGAACTCTTTTAAATTGACCGGGAAAAATAAAAAATTTACCTGTGGAAAACCGGGAATTTAAAATCATCCGTCGATTAAAAACCCTGTCAAAAGTAATCTAAACTAACATTCTAAAGTCAATCATCATGCCTAAAGTTAATTTTGTTTTCAAAAATGAGCATAAATCGAAGAAAAATGGCTGTCCGAAGTTAGATGATACTTGCGTATCTTTGTAATAACTTTGTAAATAATACTGTGCAATTATAGTGACGAGTTGTTCCTTACTTTATTTATCCTTCGTCTTCGGCTCCGTTTTCTTTTTTTCTTGCTCTGTACATCGATTATCTGCAATTTATCAGTACATTCATCTTAAGCCTGTCCAAACACCCAATCATGTTCCAGCTCATTCCTCATCGACAGGGCTGTCGCACAGTCACTTAAGTTACTTTTAGACACTTTTTTTCAAGTCACATTTTAGTGACTTTTTAAAGAAAAAGACACTTTTCTTAAAGGAAAAGGTCACTCTAATCTATTTCTCCATATCATATTAGATTTTATCAAAAAAAAAACAACAACAAAAAATCGATGTAATTTATGTATGGAATCTAATAATACCTTTTTGAGCCTATACGCTTTGATTCAGTCAAAATCTAAAATAAGTTTATAATTGAGAAATTTGTACTATTCCTAACAAGGTTTGTGATTGCTGGGAGTTTGTTTCTGACGCTATTGCCCTGCGCAGTCACTTTTCTTAGTGTATTTCGCTCGAGACCTTGTGACAGCGGGTGTGAAAAGCTAGTGATGTTGTTGTGGTGGCTCGTTCGGTTTGGCTCAGCGGTATCCAGCTTTTTCTTTTGAGTTCTGTTTCGACCTTCGAACTGGGTACTTGTGACCTCTTTCTGAGACCAAGTTCAATGCGCTACATTATTTAAAGTGATATTGATTATCGATTCCAGTTTCTAGCTGTGAATTCTAAAGTCATAATGCTTACTCTGACGCAAAGTGTCGCCAGCCGTCGTTAATTCGCTAACAGAATCTATATAGTAATCTATAGTACGCAAATTCTATTCAGTATAAAAATGTAAATTATTCTAATTTATGATTTTCGGGTTTTCTAGTTTCTAGTGTGAAGCATTACACTGAATGTGAAGGTATAAATTTGATCTCCAACAAAATGATCCAAGAATATAACAGTATTTTGTTTCTTTATATGGCAAAATATTTTCGTATCAATTGAATACCGTTGCAGCAAAAACGATAACTTCAGATTTAGTGCGTTTCGGCCTAATTTGTAAATATGTTGATACTTTTTTTTATTATACCATTAAGCCGTTTCCCTTACGGTTTAGGCGTGACTCACTCGGTTAGGAAGGGAGTAATGTGGGGAAGGGGGTGTAGATTTTTAGATTGATCTAGAATCCCCGTGTTATTTATTTTAATAATACGTTCGTTCCGCAACACTGCTCCGACCCAGGTTGTTGATCAATCTCTCTAGCGATTATATGTATGCCTCCCCACTCAGGCTCATTAGTATCCAAGGTCTTTTGTTTCAGGCGCCATTCACTCCACTGACACTCATTTTATAAATTATTTGTCGCTACACTTTTCTGTCCTGGCATAGCACTCTAGCTTCCTTCACGTCCATTCATTTTTTCATGCAAGCTCTTGTGTTTCTATAGCTTTTTATGTCTTCGAATTAGGGTCTTATTTACACATTCTAACCATTCTTTGCGCGGTCTGCCTCTAGGTACACTGCCATTTACTTTACTTTGATACACTTGTTTCGTTAGTCGCTCATCTTTCATTCTCTCAACATGCCCAAACCATCTTAGTAAATTTCTTTCACTGATGTCAACTAGTGTCTCCTCCAAACCACATTCTTTGAGGATTATCTCATTACTCACTTTGTCCATCAGTATTTTGCTGCATATCATGCGCAGGAATTTCATGGTAATCGCGTTAATTTTACTCTTATCCTTTTCTTGATAGATCCACGTCTCGCTACCGTACAGTACAGTCGGTATATTTGATCCGTACATGATCTTCCTAGCATGAATCCATTTTGGACTTGCTATATCTTTTCTTCTGTTATTTTCATTACTCTACGAATAAGTATTTTTGAATATATTTTACTTACGGTACTTAATAAGCTGATACCTCTATAATTATTGCAGTTGCTTTGATCTCCCTTTCCTCTGTATATTGGTACGATAATCGCATTTTTCCAGTTATCTGGGACTTTTCCCATCTCAATACATAACTTTATAAATTCACACAACCTGTGAGATATGTGCTTGCCAGCTTATTTGATCATTTCAGCGTTAATTCTGTCTAAACCAGCTGCCTTACCATTTTTTAAGTTCTTAATTATATCCCTAACCTCAGTGACACAGATTCTCTCAATTGAGTCTCTCAATGCGTCTAGTATCACGTCTGTATCATATAGCATTTCACCTTTGCTATTTCTCATGCTGACAAAGTCTGTACTTTTACTTCTCTTCATGTAATTATAAAAAAGTTTCTTGCTTCTTTCAAAGTTGTTTTGCGCTTTCTATTCTTCTTTTGTTCTGATTTTATTTTTACTTTCCTTGACTAGTAGTTTAACTTCCCTCTTTTTGTGTCTGTAATCATTTTCAAGTCTATTTTTCTCTCCATCGCTAATACCTGCGATTTCCAACCTTCTTTCATGTGCTTTTTTCTTTTCTTGGGCGGCTGCCTGAATTTCATGATTCCACCATGCATTACCAGACATTCTTCCTATAACTGCAGTACCACACACTTCAGTCGCACTCCTAACAATGACATCCTTGATCATTTGAACTTATTTATCACGTAAATGTGTTAAATTACTTTGATTTTATCCACAGATTAGATTTTAAATGTACAAACGGACAGAATAATGTAACATTGATTATATGTGTATTATAAAATAGAGAAAAACTCAAATTCTAAATTTTAAATTGAATCAAATCAGGTGTATTGAAGAGTCTTTAAACTTTTACTACTTAACATGCGCAAAAGTAATTTTACTGTGAAATAATTAACGAAAAGTGTGTGTTTAGTTTAGATAATTTTTGTTCATTTTCCCGGATGAATAACTCGTAGGGAGAGTACTAACAAAGCCTTGGATTCACAGCATAAATCAGGTCATTATTTTATCCCCCAACAATTTTGTGTTGGTCCCAAGCCTTTTTCTACCGAAATATCAATTTTCAAAATAGCCCATAAGATTGCTATTTTGAGGTTTGGTTAAACGTGGCAAAATCTAAGTTGAAGTTGGCTAAATATTAAAAAATTTAATTTTCAGGGGGATAAAATGAGGACCTGATTTATACATACTATGAATTCTGAATTTTCTCATGCCTCGAATTTATAAACGAAAATTTTCGTATTTCAGTCAAATAAGTTGAAAAAAGGGCTACACGGAAAAAATAAGTTATCGAAACTGTACTTCACTGTCCAAGACTTAGTATAGGCCAAAAATTTCGTATAACGTTAGTTACATGGTTCAAGAGAGTCCTCGAAATAATGAAAGGAGTCCGCGAATTATTCAATGACTTTCCAAAACTTATTTTTTCCGCGTACAAAAATGAAGGTTGCTGGGTAAGTTTTAATTCAAAAAACTAAATACAGTGTTTTTAATTGAAAAATGGCTATGCTTTAGTTGTTGTTTAAACACAATTTGAATTTTCGTTCATTATTTCCCAATAAAGCTACTTTTGCTATTTAAAGACTGTTGAATACATTTGGTTTGATTCAATTCAATTATACATTATACATACTGTTGAGTGTTTCTTTCTTCCGTAATGCACACAAATGCAGGGTGGCCGCCGGTCAAGAAAAACGTGGAAATGAGGGAAAAGTCAGGGATTTTGAATAAATAGCAAACGTCAGGGAATATCTGTAAGAAGTACTTAAAGTAAACTGCCAAGAATAATCAGGGTTACCAAACAGTCCTTTCAACTTTTCGGGTTGAAAATACAACTGTTATCTAAAAATGTCCTCTTTTCGGCTTTAAAGTTCAAATATTTGGTTGTAAATGCAATTGTTTAGTTAAAAATGAATTTTTTTATTGGTTAAAATTAAAATATTTAGTTAAAAATGCAACTGTTCTTGGTCGAAGTTAAATATTTTTGGTTTGAAATTTCCAATATTTGGTTAAAAAATAATCTTTGTATACTGAAAATTCAAGTATTTGGTTTAAATTCCCCTTTTCATATTGATAATTCCACTGCCTTTTCAAAAATACTTCTTTTTGGCTTGAAAATTCAACGATTTGGTTCAATATTCAACTACACTGGAACCTGGAATTAGTTGCCTCGGATTTACTATATTCCTAGAGCTGATGGTTGAAAATCAAGTTTTTCGGTCACCCTGAATGATTGTTTTTAAGTACCGTCAGTGCTACCAACGTAAATTTTGTTAATAAAAATTAGTTTCTGAATAGGTACGTTCTTGCCCCTTTTTTTGAATAGGCATCTTCTTCCTAATTTTTCTGAATAGGTATAAGATATTGCGCAAACCCAACGGCATGGTCCTTATCCAGTTGTCATTCTCATCTCTTCTTGTATACTCTTCCTGATGGTACAACGTAGGTGTTGGTAGGAAGGTACTTAGTATGCAAATCAGTACCGTCCATTGATCCAATAACAGTTGCTGATATTTGGGAAAGTCCCACGCGATATACGGTTTGTATATATCGAATTGGAGAAGTAACCTTGGGGGACATGAGGTTGTATTCAAGACGGCCATGAACTTGCCTCTGCATTCTCGCTCGAGTTGTCCTGCGAGAATGCAACTGTGCAGGTGCAGATTGGTTTTTCATAATGGGACTAGCATTTGATAACCATTCATAGAGAGCTCTTTCATCTTAATTTTTGTAGAAGTGGCTTCATATTTTCGCATAGTTTCTCCGATATTAGAAACAGTTGAGCTACAATGCCAATCATTCCTTGAGGACAATATGATTTTTAAAAATTGGTATTCGACTGACTGATTTTTTGGTCATCACCAAGTTTCTAGAAATAATTAGCATACCGCTGTCAATCTCGCTAAGGATTTTTGAACAAGTTAGTCTAGACTCTAGAAGGTATCAGTTTGACTCGATTTGGACGCTTTCCAAAAAATTTAAGTTATCAAATTTCCGATTTCACAGGAACCTTGTGAAACTCTGACCTACTTCTGTGGAAGTGCTTCAAAAGTTCTTCAATTCTTTTTATCTAAAAAGCCTATTGATATTTAAGAAAGTGCTCTATAAGATGGTCACAATTATTATTTCAATAGTTTTTCGTTCTCTGAATAGATATTTTTCAAAAATTTTACCCTACTCCTTTTACTATAAACCAACGTAAAATTGAGGAATTTTAATACAAATTTTCAGAAGAAAAGGTATTTTAGAGAATTTTCAGAAACGAAGTGTCTCGTCGTCCCGAAATTCAGGATGAGTAGTCAAATATTTTTCATATGCTTGGCTAATCATCCCGAATTTTCGGGACCACTCGTCCTTCCCCTTTTCAAATTCCCCCAATTTTCCGGGACGACTAGACGCAGCCTTTCACAAAATAAGTAACAATAATTATTTGATTTTGAAAAAGAATGATTTCAAGACAGATGTTAGGGGTTGTACTTAAATTACGTAACGGATTAGTGTCGCTCCTTACTACCCACTTCTTGTAACAGACCGTAACAAAATATTTCTACCCCCCCCCCCCTACATTGTACATAATTTGTTAATTATTTGTGCTCTGACGTTAGACATACATTTAACTTTAATAAAGCGTTTTTATGTCAGAAATAATAATGCATGAAACTTCAAAGCAGTGCCAGTTTTAAGTGCAAGATAATACACGCTTCCGGCTCTCCAGGTGAAAAATTAGATAGTATTTAAGGTTCGCTGACAGAGTTTTCTTAGCCCGTAAAATTTAACTCAGCACTTTCTGTACTGTAGAAGTACTGCGAGTTTCTTTCTTCGCTGAAGTTCCAAAAATTACGTACATGACTCCCCCCCCCCCTTATTCTACCTCAACAGATCGTAACAAAGTTTCTTGCCCCCCTCTCAGCCCTGGAGCCGTTACGTAATTTAAGTACAGTCCCTTACAAAGAATTTTACAAGTTCGGAATTACGGACAACACACTTTTTCCCCTATTCCACTTCTTAAAAGAATTCCTCTTCTTGCTTCCTCATAAAAGAAGCTTTGTAGTGGTAACAATTTCGAAAAAAATTTTATTTGTTTAATTGAACTTTCCTTAATTCAAACTAGTTGTGACTTTCATATCGGGTGTTTCCACTTTGTCTTCTGTTTCCCCATTATAATTAATTAGCAAATATATTTGCTTCTACATAGAGGAAGTCAGAATACAAAAACAGAAATAGATCAATCAAAATGTCTTGAATCAAGGAGCTTTTTCTATTATTGTATAAACTTTGAGTTATGTTAATGATAAAAGTTATTGTATTTAAAAGAAATTTTTCCAAATATATATTACCGTAACTTCCTTACTCGTCGATAAAATGTAATAATTTCATAGGTCAATCAATCCGTCTCCAATCAACGAATCTTTTCCACTCTTGCATCAACTTTAAATTATGTGAGTAAGAAAATGTTTACTACAAAAATAGATTTTTCAAATAAAATAAATTACCATAACTTCCTTACTCTTTGATAAAATGTATTTATATTATAGGTCAATCGATTCTAATCGAATCAACGAATCTTTTCTGTTCTTGCATCAAGTTTGAATTATGTGAATAAGAAATTTTTCACTATATAAATCGATTTTTCAAATAATATAATTTACTATAAATTCCTTAAACTTTAATACGATGTAATATAATATTATAGGCCAATCTAATCGTCTCGAACCAAAGAATCTTTTATGTTCTTGCATCAACTTTGAATAAATATTTTCAGAAAATCTTTCGGCCAGTTTTAAGATTTTAGTAGTGAAAATGTGCCCTCCAAATTTCATCAGTTTATCTACAACCATCTTCAAGTTATCGTGTTCACAAAAAAATGACATCTGCACACACATTCATACACACATCCACACTCGCCGGACAAACAATCCGGACAATTGTTTAGAACATTTTTTTTACACATTTTAGAATTGAGGAACGTTCACTTAAATGAATTAAATTTTTTTCGAAATTGATACCATTACAAAGCTTCCTCTATGAGAAAGCACAATGTCTGATACAACACTCAGAAAAATGTTTATTTAAGTCAAACAAATATTTAATTGCTTGAAACATATATTTGTTCAATTCAAAACAAATTTATTTGATTCAAATACACCATTGTTTAACCTAAGAAATTTTTTAATTAAATCAAACAAATGCTATTTTTGATGTGGGTTCAAATAACTGTTTGTTTGATTCAAACAGAAATTTTTTTGAGTGAATGTTCTAAGCAATTATCCTTATGTGTGTGTGTGTTTTATCATTTCATAATATTTTAAAAATAGGTTTGAAATAATAAAATTATTCTTACAAAGTAGATGTAAGAATATAAAAGATTCCTCGACTTGAAATAAATCGATTGACCTATAATAGCAATACATTTTATTAAAGTGTAAGGAAGTTATGGTCATTTATATTATTTGAAAAATTGGTTTTTATAGTAAAAAAGTTCACATTCACATAGTTGAAAGTTGACGCAAGAATAGAAACGATTCGTTGATTCGAGGCTAATTGATTGACCTATAATATTAATACACTTTATAGTTATGGTCATTTATAATATTTGAAAAATTGGTTTTTTGTAATTAATTTTTTTCATTGGCATAATTCAAAATTGATGCAAGAAAGGAAAAGAGAACTTGAATTGAGATGAAACAATTGATATATAATATTAATACATTGTTTCATTAAATGAACACCAAAAAATTGTAAATACAATAAAAGTTCTTCCTGTTTTCAGGAAGCTTCCCCTTTTCTCGTTTTTTCGCTTTAATGCGAACTAAATTAATAAAACCCAATAAGAAAATCCAACTATTTTGGTTGAAACTTTATTCTTTTTGGTTTAATTATTTTATTAAAAATTTAACTAATTTGGTAGAAAATTCTTATTTTTTGGTTGAAAATTGATCTTTCTTGGTAAAAAAATAACTTATTGGATAAAGTCTATCTGTTTCGTTAACAATTCCATTATTTTGTTAAGAAGTTATTTTTTGTTCACAAATTTAACTGTTTTGTTGCGAATTCGTCTCTTTTATAGAAGATTTGTTGTTTTGGATTGAAAATTCATCTTTCACGGCTGAAATATAACGTTTTGTTTGAAATTCAATTGTCTTCTAAAAAATTCATCTTTTTGCTAGAAAAGTCAACTATTTGGTTGAAAATTCAACTATTTTGTTGAAAACTCGCCTGTTTTGATTGAAAGTTCAACTATTCGGTTTTTAATACAACTGTTCAGTGGAAAATTACATTTTTGTAGAAAATTCAACTATTTGGTTGAAGGTTGATCTTTCTTGCTTATAAATGATCTTTTTCATTGAATATTTAAATTTTCATGTTGATTATTACACTGTTTTCTAAAAAAATCTTCTTCTTGCGTTGAAAATTGAACCATTTGGTTAGAAGTTTATTTTTTTAGGTTCATAATTCAACTGTCTTGTAAACACTTCGCCTTTTTGGCTTGTAACTTAGAGAATTTATTAAAAATTGGTTCGTTTCTGAAAAATTCAACTATTTGATTAAACATTTAATTAATTTATTAAAACGTGTAATTTATTGTTCGACAATTAAAATTTTTTATTAAAGTTTCATCTTTTTTTATAGAAAATTCATCTTTTTTGGTTGATAATTAACTTTCTTATTGAAAATTTAACTAGCTTCTGAAAAAAATTGTATTTTTGACTTGAAAATTCAATTATTTGGTTAAAAATTCAATTGTTTCCTTGAAAATTCGTCTTTTTCATTCAAACTTCAACTATTTAGTTGTAAATGCCACTATTTGGTTCAAAACTATTTTGTTGTGGTTGAAAATTCAACTATTTGGTTGAAAATTCGTATTTTTTTATTGATAATTTAACTATTTGTTTGTAAATGCAACTGCTCAGTTGAAATTGCTTTTTTTCAACTATTTGTTCGAAAATTCAATTATTTTATTAAAACTTCTCATTCTTTGGTCGAAACTTAAACTGTTTTATGAAACATTCATCTTTTATGGTAAAACAGTCATGTTTTTTAGTTAAAAATTCATCTTTCTTGGTGAAAAATTTACTTTCTTGTTGAAATTTGAACTGGCTCCTAAAAAAATTGTCTTTTTGGCTTAAAAATTCAACTATTTGGTTAAAAATTCAACTACTTTGTTAAAAATTCGAATCTTTTGAATGAAAGTTCAATTATTTAGCTCTAAATGAAACTCTTTGATTGAAAATTATTTTGTTGTTGTTGTTGAATATTGAACTATTTGGTTGAAATGTATCGTTTTTGTTGAAAATTCGTCTATTTTGCTTGGAAGTTCCACTATGTGAACTGTTTTTTAAAACATTAGACTTTCTAGCTTGAAAACCTAACTCTTTCGTTGAAAAATCACCATATTTCCACTGTTTTGAGAGCCTGCTTTGGGCTTTAAAATCTGTAATTTCGATTTTTAAAGTTTTTATCTTTGAAAATGATCATAATAATTCGGGTTAACTCATTTTGAATTCAAGTACATTTTGGTTTGAATTGAGCGAAATTCATTTTTTTTACATTTGTTTGAATTTATACTTGAGAATCATTAATTATATCATTAAGCCGTTTCCCTTTCGGCGTAGGCGTGAATTGGTCGGTTGTAAAGTAGTGATGTGTGGATGGGTATATAGGTATCGGGTAGATAGGTATATAGGTTTAAGATATAGATATTTTAGATTGATCTAGAATTCTCGTGTTACTTATTGAAATAACACGTTCATTCCGCAACACTGCTCCGACCCAGGCTGCTGATCAATCTCTCTAGCGATCACCCCACGTGGAG
>JAABKJ010005014.1:0-23585 GCA_011634705.1 Andricus grossulariae
TTTATTTTGGAGACTAAAAGGTAATGATCAGTATTGCATTCGGATCCTCTCATGACTCTTGTATCTTTAACTAGTTCTCTTATTCTTTCATCCGCAATAACGAAGTCAATTTTATGATTAAAGAAAAGTGTGCAGTTCTATGAAAAAGAAACAATTTTGTTAATTAAAATTTTATTGCACTATGTGTACTTTTTCCAAAAACCTAATTTATTTATTTTCAATGTTATTTTTTACAATTTGAAACAAAATTACGAATCTCAGCGTGAAATGGTTCTAAGAAAATTTGTAGATATAATTTAGGCGAAATATTTTATTAAATAAAACGTTATTGTAACTTTTGTGTCGTTTTTCCAAAAAGAGTTTTTTATTTCAAATGCTTTTTTATAAAAAAAAGGTCACAACAAATTTGTAGAACTTTTTTGGTTGAACAATTTTTTTATTCTCATTTTTTTTTGTCTCGTGTGGTTTTTCCAAACATTTATATTTTTTATTTTGAATGCTACTTTTTACGATCAAAGCAAAAACTACGCTTCTATCAAAAAATCATTTATGACAAATTTATATAGCTTTTTTTTTGGGTGAGCAACTTTTGTCTAATAATTTTTTTCATAGCTTGTTTCGTTTCTCCAAAAATGTAATTCTTTTATTTTTAATTTTATTGTTTGCGATTACAAAAAAAAAACTACTCATCCTATAAAAAAGCGATTGCTATCAATTTTGTAGATCTTTTTTGAATGCACAATTTTTGTCGAGGGGCAATTCATTCTCAATTTAACTCTGGAAAAGTCGAATACTATCGACTATTTTGAATTATTCCTTATTCCTGGATGAGTTATCAGAGCTAGCTGTTTGTGGAATGAAACTAAATAATATTATTTTACAATTGGCACCTTATTTTTGATATTTTCTTAATGCCTTGTTATTTTACTTATTCGAATATATTTCTGGATATTCCAAATTAATTCCTATTTAAAGGTAAATATTAATACTCGAACGTGTCGTTTGTCCAAAACTTGAACTTTTTAATTTTTAATGTTGTTTTTTAAGACTAAAACAAAAACCAAGCATCCCATCAAAAGATAATTAATAACAAATTTGTAACTATTTTTTGGGTGAACCATTTTGTTTTACTATTTTTCTTCGAAGCTTGTATCGTTTGCCCTAAAATATCATGTTTTAATTTTTAATGTTGTTTTTTACGAATGAAACAAAAACCACGCATCCTACCAAAAAATAATTCATAACGAAATTGTAGCTCTTTTTTCAATTAACAACTTTCTTATTATTTTTTTCGTAGCTTGTGTCGTTTCTCCAGGAATCCATTTGTTTACTTTTTAATGTTGTTTTTTACGAATGAAGAAAAAACCACGTATCCTATCGTAAAATAATTAACAAAAATTTGTAGCTCTTTTTTGAGCAAACAACTTTTGTCTCTTTATTTCTTTTCCTAGCTTGTTTCGTTTGTTCAAAAATTTATTTTTAATGTTGTTTTTTACGAATGAAACAAAAATTACGTGTCCTATAAAAAAGTGATTTAAACAAAATTTGTAGATCTATTTTGAGTTCAAAATTTCTGTTTATTCATCTTTTTTTGTATGTTGCATAGTTTCTCCACTAAATGGAATTTTTTATTTTTCATTATTTTTTGTGCGATCAAAATTTGAATTTCCGATTTTTCAAGAAAATTCAAAAAGTGGATATGATAATCTTGTAGGGCTTTCAAAGAATAATATTTTCCTTTTTCTGATTCTTTTCATATCGTGCGTTTTTTGGCTTAAAATGTTCATTTTTGTTAATTTTGTTGGATTTTTAAAATGCTACAACTCTTATCATTTTCTTTCTATCGAAAAAAGTTACAAAACCCTCTCTCAGACCGACCCGTGAGGTCCCAAGACCAGCAGGCGTCACCAATCCGACCTCTAGATTGTTCATCAAGTTCAAGAGCATAATTGTGTTGAGTGTTATTGCAATCGATTATGATTTAGTGTCGTTATAAGGTATCTCGAATAATAATCCTGGACAAAAAAAAAATAAAGAATAGAGAAATAAAGAAAAAAATAGATGAAATAAAACTTTGGAAAACAAGCTTGAGAATTCCAGGTAACTTGTGATAAAAAAACAGAATTATGATAATAATTGAACTGCTATTTGCCAGATTTAGGATCTCCCTGACAGAAACTGATTGTTGCTCTTAAAAATACTCTTGATTTTAGTTAATCTAGTCCTGTTGAACTAATATAACTCTTTGACTTCGGTCATAGTCGACTTTAAATCAGTGATAATCCAGTGTTCCTTATTAGGCTGTATCCCTATCTAATGAGTTCTCCGACTCAAATCAAAGAAATTCGAAATTTTGGAACGTACAAGGCTCAGTCTTACTGCTGCAAATCAGGCAGCTAAGGCAAAAGAAAAGAAAGTCTTGAAGTTACAACTAACTGTACACCCTAAAATTACACGAAAAAGCTTAAACTAACTAATGCCTGTCGAGCTACACGTAAACAGCTTACAACTAACTATAGCCTGAAGAGCTACAATAAACTTACACGAAAATGGCTTAAAACTACTAACGCGAGATCGCACTAAGGAATCTCTAAAAGCGCCCGTGAACTAGAGACGCTTCAGGACGGCGTTCGCCAAGGCCTGAATAAGAGGGTGATCTGAATCCAAGACCAATTCATCTCCCAGTTACCAGGTTTCCCAGGTCTCGCTTCCTCTTCACGTAGCCGTCTTCAAGCTCCCACCGCTCAATGGTATCTTATTGAATGGTACCTTATTTTCTGTTTCTGAGCCGATTACTACGGCAGGGTCCTTGCTCCTCCTCCTCCTGCGCCTCTTAGGCTCCAAGTGGAGCGGAATCCTTCGTATGGCTCCTTTGAAGCTTTCAGGGTCTACCTGGACCACGGCGGCGGACGAGGCGTGCGACTGGGACACCGATGGTTCTCCGGTGAGGTCTTCCTCTTTTGTGGTACTTGTTCCGGTTTCCGGCGGATCTCCAGTGGTGTTGGGTTCAGTCGTGGTTCCAGACTCACCTGAGCTTCTGGATTTTCGGGGCCTTCCCCTCTTCCTTCTTGGAGGGATTTCAGGGTTTACAGTCTCGGGACTTACACGGGCCTGAACGTACGTTCCTAGGGTATCCCGGCATAGGACGGTAACCAGTTCGTCCTGTTGATCGGTTCGCTGTTTATTTGGAACAGAGCCGTCTGAATGTGGCCTGGTGGTATTGGGAAAGACTTGTGGCAGGTATGAATCCTGCGTCTCTGAATCTCTTAAGCCTTCCCCGGACGGAACTTGGGTATCTTCTGTTTCATCTCCAAGCAGCGAAAGAGGACCTTCGTTAACTAGGTTCGGATCAATCGACCAGTAGTGTTTTAAATCTTTAATATGAGCTTTTTCGATTATCCCGGACTCATCTCGGATTTCGTAAACTACCGGCGATATGACTTATATAACCTTGAACGGACCAGCATATTTCGGGGATAACTTTTTGCGAGATAATCTATAGCTGAAGATAAAGTATGAGCCCTGCGCCACACAACATCACCTACTTGGTAGCGAATGTCTCGTCTCCTGCGATTATAATATTTCGCCTGACGATCGGATGCTATATCCAAGTAATGGGCGACTAGATCTCTAAGGGCTGGCAAACGCATATTCCTGCATTCCTAATCCTCTACAGCTAACGGCACAATATCGGGGGCTCCCTCCTCCTGTCTTCTCAATTACTTTACCAGTCTAGGCTCCCTACCATAATTTGAGAGCGCTAGCGACACCCGAGTGGAACTATGTACGGCCGTGTTGTACGCGAAACGGAAATCAAGGAGGTATTTTTCCCAACTACGATGATCGCCTTGTACAAAGGATGATATCATGGTCTTTAACACTCGATTTGCCCGCTCTACCGGATTAGCTTGCGCATGATACGGTAGGGTAGTCGAGTGCCTAATTCCCAATTCCGCTGCGGCCTTTGAAATTAACTCGTTCACAAACTCGGTGCCATTATCAGTGAACAGGACCTCATGGGTTCCCCATCTAAATATGACTGTTTCCTCGAATGACGTTTGGACATTAATGGCATTTGCTTTTCTTAGTGGTAGGACCTCGATTCACTTGTTAAACATGTCTTGGAAGACCAAGCCATACTGATAACCAGAGCGACTGGGTGGGAACCGACCCATTATGTCCGCTGCTACCACCGACCAAGGTTGTTTGATTACCCGCTTACCCATCAGACCTACCGGACCTGCCTGGTCCACCATGATTTTTTGGCAAATCTTGCATGCTCGGACTTATTTTCCAACGTCATTGAACATTCCGGGCCAATAGTAAAGCAACGACAACCGTTGGAAGGTCTTATCAACACCTAAATGTCCAGAAGTCGTGGTACCGTGTGCCTCACTAATAGCCCTATTGCCAAGCTCCAAAGGTAAGGCCAGTTCCCAGGCCTCCAAATCAGGCAGTAATGGGTCAGTCAGGTGGTCAGGGCGATGGCAGTATAGTCGACTAGCTTCCAATTTCCAATCCGAAAATTGATATGGCATTTCTTGGACCAGTTTGGTTCTTTAGGTGTACCGCAGATCCTCAGTCTCACCAATGGCACATACCACCTCAGAGTTCGGCTCAAACCTGCGCGACAGCGCGTCTGGTACGTGGTGAAAGGGACCCTGTCTGTGTTCAATTTCGAAATCGTATTGTAACAGCTTAAGGGCCCATCTACCCAATCTCCCAGTCGGTTCTCTTAATAAATAGAGCCATCGGAGACTACTTTGACCTGTAATCACTAGGAAATTATAGCCCTTCAAATAAGGTCTAAACTTTTGGACCGCCCATACCACCGCTAAGCATGCTTACTCCGTCACGGTGTAGTTTTTCTCGGCGCCTTGCATGGATCGACTAGCAAAGGCTATGACGTGTTCCACGCCATCTTGGATTTGGATGAGGACGGCTCCCAGACCCGTACTACTTGCGGCCTTTTGTAAACAAAACGGCGAACTGAAATCTGGTCTAGATAACGTGGGAGCGGAGATTAATGCGGATTTAAATTCTTGGAAGGCCTTTTCTTGTTCTTCCCCCCACTCGGACCTTCGATTTTTTTTTAATAATCGATGGAGTGGTTCTGACTTCTGAGCGAAATCCTTTATGAATCGCCTCTACCACGATACCATACCCAGAAATCGTCTAAGTTTGTGCACAGTAGTAGGAGCTGGATAGTATGTTATTGTCTCGACTTTCTCCGAGTCAGGGTGCATTCCCGTTTTATCTACCAAATATCCGAGATATACTGCCCAATAAAGTTTGTATTCAGTCGTCCCCTTGATTAGTTGCATGAATACCAAGAATTTGAGACTATCCTTATTTTTTCTTCACAGTCATCCTGAGATATAAATCATCCACAGGTCCTAAGACTTCATTACGCCATTGAAGAAATAATAGCGTTAAATAATAATGAATGAGCCCCTCTCAGCTGTTGAAAAAAGAGGATTCCAAATATTGATAGAATGGGAACTTTTAAAAGGGCTGACTAACCTTCTTCAACCATTTGAAGAAGTCACGAAATATTTGAGTTGCAATGATTCATGCATATTCAAAGATATTCAAACAATAAATACTTTAAAGCTATGCCTGTCTAAACAAGAAGTAAGCCGAACATTGATCCCCTTTCAAAGAACCTTGGAGGTTGAATTGGAAACGCGATTCCAAGACCTGGAAAGTAATAGGAATTTTATAATGGCCAAATTCTTAGAACCACGTTTTAAAACTGTTTTTTTCCCTCAAAAAAACTGTTTTGAAGACATTCAGGAATATATACATGTATCATTAACAGAAACAAGCATCGATCAAGATGATTACAAGTCAACAGTTTCAATTCCAAAGGAAGCAGATTCTGAAAACTTATGCTGTAGTTTTCAAGAAATTCTATCACAGTCGAAATCAAAAGCATTAGCTGTAGAAAGGATTATTACAACAGAAATTGAACTCTATATGAGTCAATCACTGATCCCGAGAAGATAATCTCCATCAAAATGTTGAGAGAAAATGTGAGGAGTATTTCCAAACAAATAAATGTATTGAAGTCATAAGTCAAATCATAATTCAA
The DNA here is from genome assembly GCA_011634705.1 of Andricus grossulariae. NCBI lineage: Eukaryota > Metazoa > Arthropoda > Insecta > Hymenoptera > Cynipidae > Andricus > Andricus grossulariae. The sequence goes on from JAABKJ010005014.1 coordinate 6,095, forward strand.
TAACAAATTCTATGACCAATGAAATGCTTAAATATTATTAAAAAAGTCTGTAATTAAATCCACGATCTACAAAAGAGTATGTGGTCCATATAGATATGCATTATGCAGCTATATATAAATAATGACAAATATATATTGTATGTATATATAGATATTTTTCAAACTTCTTTTGAGACCAGAAGTCTGCAGTCTGCACGTTAGAAAGTTCATAAATTTGTATACTCCCTGTTGGTGTAAAATTGTAAAGGTTTGTGTATAAGTGATGAAATTATGATTTCAATTACATATGTAAAAGTCGCCTTCATTACTTCGCTTTTGAGTTCATTTTTTTATTAATACTTTTTTTTGAAAACTATGCATGGAATTTTGTGTATTAACATTTATTAATGAATTGTTCAATTAAAATAATTATTACATTTCAGGTAAATAAGAAAAAATGAATTAATTTTTCAGTTGACACTACAAGGATTGTACTGTGAGAAGGATCCTTCACTTAATCGCAGATTTGTAGTCACTAACGTATAATAAAAACGACTATTGTAATTTGAAAGTAGTACATAAATGTAAATTTGTGTACGTTGACATTGAAACTTCCCACTTTGTCGTTGAAGATAAAGGTGTAATTCGTATACAGGTCTACAGACTGTACATGTCAACTCTACAGCAACAAAACTCGTTTGATTAGTAAAAGTTAAAAAATTCCAACATTGTTTACATTCAAATAAAGCTGATCAAACTAATTTCTTTGTGTTAATGACATCACGAACAACCGAACTTTTTTTTTTATATTCAGTGGGTTCATTAAGACAGAAATGCAAATATAATTATGAAATTTTGGGAAATAATAAGGAATATATCGAAGCATTGATGTATGATAGTGACTGGTAAGTTTGTGTATTTATATTTTGTAAAGAAAAATGTTTTCAAAGATAATTTTGTTTAAAAATAAAAACTCATTCATTGCTGCCAATTATTATCAATGCTTTCAATCTGAATTTCTTTGTCACTCTTTTTCAGTCTGAAATTATGAATTCTAAATATAAGCCAATATGTAAGCGGATATAGAAAAAATTACTCAGGTAGATACCGCTTGAACCACAGTCGCACATGTACGCTTTCATTGTCAAGTCGGGAGCCCATCCGGACAGAATTCTACCGAAACTTGCCAGGTTAATCCGGCCAATCAGAGATCCGGTCTCCTGTCACCTCCGGCGACAGAATTATACCGTTCGGGTACTCGGCCTAAGCTGTAGGTTTCGGTAGAGCAGTATTGTACTGTTCACTCGTGGAAGAGGAGGCTCAATTGACCGTAGGCAGTGGGTAGTATGTGTTATACTGCTTGTCCCATCTTTAGTTCGGAACCCACTTTAAACTATAGGTCCCCTCAAAAGAGGCTAGTTAACTGCCAAGGAAGAGGCTCAATGCCGAGGGGAAAATTGCTTGGGGGTTACTAGTCGCATTTGAGAAGACTCAGAAAAGCGTTAGCGATCTACTTGCGAAGGGACTCGTTTTCGAGGGGTCTATCGCTATCTAACCACTGACCTCCGATCCGTGCACCTTAACCTGGCCATCTCCCTCCACAGCCTACCTGGGGGGAGGCTGCCGGATGGTAGAGTGGGCGAGGCTCACTTTGCTCTGCAAAGAGGTCCGCGTCGTTCCCTGTGCCATGGGGTACGCCTGGCGCCCGAGAGGTACATTTCCAGAACGTTGAAAACAACGAAATGCACTAGCCTGAGTGCCAGGGGGATCTCACGAGCTCCCCCGCCCACATTAAATCAATCAATCAACTATCCAGAATTATTAATTGTATGTCGTATGCTTGATTGCAGAGAGGAAAAGGAAGAAGAAATTCCACCTATGCCAACATCCGAGCCACCCGAATCGCCGACACAATTTCAGAGTGGAAATCAACAGATTATTAAATCTCGTCCCTTAAATTTGAAGAAAGTACCACTCTCAGAGCAGCCAAAACTAAGGTACTCAAAATCTAATATTCACGTGTCTATAAACCGACGAATTGAAATGCCCCCTGCATTTCTTTTTCCTGAGACTGAGATACCAGCAGACCTCATTCAAGCTGATGTACATCAATGCCAGCATTCACAACAACAAACATCAAACCAAACAGTAAATGAGGAATTTAGTCGTAATGAAAAATTAGAAGACGTTGATATTGTCGATGCTTTGAATGTTATTAATATTGACGACAAAATCAAAATACAGTTTGACAAGGATCGAAAATCAGAAGTGGAATTTGAAAGTAAACCAGCAGAGGTAACAAGACGGAAAAAGGGTAACCTAAAGTCCTCTACGGGAAAAGCGAATCTTTCGAGGCGTGTCTCTTTTGATCCTTTAGCGCTTCTGCTGGATGCTAGTCTTGAGGGTGAACTAGAATTAGTGAAGAAAACTGCCAAGGAGGTGTCCAACCCTAGTTCGGCTAATGACGAGGGTATAACGGCTCTTCACAATGCTATTTGTGCTGGTCATCTGGAAATCGTCAAGTTCCTAGTCGAGTTTGGCTGTGACGTTAATGCGCAAGACAGCGATGGGTGGTAAGAATATATCTGATTATTATACGCATAACCTCTGTGCCTGAATTAAGTCCGAATGATTTTAGGAAAGCAAACGTTAGCTTCGTTGACAAGAACTGATCTTTTATATTTCTGTAAAATTTCCCGTGCATTTTCTTGTCGAGAAGCTGTTCAAGGAAATTGTTGACTTCTGCTTTCTTCACATATGTAACTCGCGAACTTCTAAAGAGATTATTCCAAATTATCTTTTTTTAAATCAACTATTTATGAGTATAATTAATATCAAGGATCGCCTAATTGGTGACGTCACGGGCTTTTTTTGAGAAAAACAAACATTATCGATAATAATTATAATTGTATTCTTGCGATTTGAACCACGAGACCGATCGCGCTCTTGAACGCACGTGTTTGCGTGATTGGAAATATTTTTTAATTATTTTCGAACATTTTTTTTTAATTTCGAACCAATTCTAATTAATCTGAAACAATCAGAAGCAAGTTTTTAATCTCTTTCAACCCTTCTTAACCCGTGTTTCAACCCCAAATTAAATCTGAATCCATGTCACAACTCCAAAATCAAGCCGCATGGTTCCGAGGCTCACCTATCAATCTTTATCCATTCATGTATGAGCTTTTACTTCAATCCGAACCCATACCGAATCCATTTTCCAATCCGTGCCTTCAATCCTTTTGAATTCGTGGAACTTCTTGAATTCAAGCAGAGTGAATCAGACTGAATCTGAAACCAGTCCGAATGAATGAATCCGAAACCAATCCGAATCAATCACACACCAATCGGAAACAAACTTTCACTCCTTCTGAATCAAATTCTGAGTCAAATCCGAATGAATCCAAGACTCATGCCAATCCGAACCCAACCTTAAATCCATGCGTCAACATAAACTTGAATCCTAACACACTTTTTAATCATTTTCAATCCTTCCACCGATTTCGATGAATCCGACGTTCATCAAAAAAGTCTTTTCAGTCCTTCTCAATTCTTGCACGAACATGAACTATGATGAATTAAATGGATTGAACAGTAATTAATAAATATATCAATAAATATAATACATGGTCATATCAAAATTTGAATATGTTTTTTAACTTTGCACCAATGTCAGTGAAATAGGAATTGTTCGCTCAACAAAATATTTTGTTTTTCGTGTACTTTTAACTGTTCTGATTATGAAAAAAAGTTGCAGGTTGGTCAAATTTCAAGTTCGTTTTTGAACCGCGATAAATCACATTTATGACCACGTCTCACGATCATTAGATGGGTGGTTACATGTCACGATGAAATCACAACGACAGGCCGGCGAAACCCTCATGTGTCTTGGAGACACGATACGACCCAAGAATGACAGATCTATGCATCCATCACGCAAGTGCCTGGACATGCTTTTGGCACGCGGGTATGGTTTCGAGGTTACGAACCAACGATAGATTCACACCTACGAGGGCACCGATCACAAGGACAATAATTTTAACCGAATATTTTGGGTACAGCTGCTGCATCTCTCTTTTAAGGTCTTGATACCTCTTCTCCTTTTCCTTCTCCTTGGCAGTGATACTGCAGTCGACCGAAGCCGAGAATTCGATCATGAATATAGTTCGTTTCTCGAAGTCCTGAAGAACGATGTCAGCCCTCGAGTGTACATGTAGATTGCTATCTGAAAATCGTAGTTACAGAAAATTCAGCACTTCTCGTTCTAAACAATTGACTTTTAGAAGGAGGCATCTAGATGAAGTAATGCACTTTCGTCATTTCTGATGTCAAGAACCCGGCCAAGGGTCTTGGCGGTGTACTCCGCGGTTTTGTAAAATAACACTCCGTTGCCAATCATCTCGTCATTTCTGACTATTTCCAGGAGAGGATCTCTCAAAATTTGCTATATGAGCTGTACCCAGCATAATTCAGTTATAAAGATATTGGACATTTGGAACTCCGCGCCCGCCTTGCTGGCGTGGGATGTACAAGCGCGTAACGGACGATGATCTTACGGGCGACGATGTCGAGGGCTGTGAGCTCGTGCTTCGCCCATGAAGCCACCCTAAACGAGTACAGTAGAACCGGGACGGCAAACATGTTAGTAGCAGATATCTCTTTCAACTCCGACGGATTTGAAGACTGAATCTGTCGAAGTAGATTCTTCACGGTGTGCCTGAATCAATTTTGAACGCAAGATCATAGCACATCCAATTTTTTTCTTGGGTTCGTTTTAGGGGCTCAAAAATAGTGCGCAGAAAAATTTTGAACCAAATTCCCCAGCCGTTTTTGAGAAAATTGTTTTTAAGGGTTAAAAATAAACAGCTACAGGCTTTGTGCGGTGCACTATCTATAATGTATAATAATAGGTATATTTTAAAACATACTTCAAAGACTTTATTATATTTTAGGAATTTGTTTGAAAACATCGAAATGTAATTATGTCAAATCTTCAGTATATTTAAACTCGTTATCATGACACAATAAAAAAACAATTGTCTGAAAGCTGTCGTTGACTCTTGTCGCCACTTTCATCTATATCATATTCCCAGATGTTAATAACACGAAGGATTTAACATCACATATATTCTTCAATAACTATAAGAATTTATTATATTTTTTATTCAGTTTCACTTTAAAAAGTTTTAATTTTTATTCCTTAAGATTTTTTTTTCAATTTAACAATGTGTTTCATCAATAAAATGTAATGAAAAAAAGTATATTTATTACATTTTTTTAAATTCTATTTTTCACCCCTAAAAAGTACTTTTCTCAACGACGGGTCGAGGGATTTGGCTCAACAATTTTTTTGCACACTATTTCTGAGCCCCTTAATCGAATGTCATATCCACGACTACAGGGTCCTCGGGAACGCTAGCAATTCCACCTCTCGAAGTAATATCGATCGAAATTTAGTTTAAGGAATATTATAAATATTTGTTCATCCTCTACTAAGAAAGTATGAAACATTTCCGAAGCAACAAGTTTATTTGGCCCCACTGATTTTTTCATCAACTCAGTGACCCAGGGGATAAGGTTCTAACATTCTTGAGAAACTACCTTCGCAGCAATATCGATCGAAATTTAATTTAAGAGGTTTTATAAATATCTGCTTATCCCCTGCTATGAAAGAACGAAAGATTTCCGACTTGATAAAAGTTTTTGACCTCACTGATTTTTTCATCAACTTAATAGCTCAGGAGATGATGTTCTATTATCCTCAAGAAACCACCCTCCCAGTAATATAGATCTAAATTGACTTTAAAGGGATGTTAGAAATATTGGTTCATCCCCCATTATGAAAGAACGACAAATGTCTGACGTGATAATAGTTTTTGGCCCCAATGATTTTTTTATCGACTTAATGACCCTGGGGTTATATCCTACATTTTGAAGAAACCAACCTTGCAGTAAGGGTGATACCAAATTAATTTAAGGTAGGCTTATCAATATTTGTTCATCCTCTACTAAGAAAGCACGAAAAATTATCGAAGTGATAAAAGTTTTTGCTCCTGCTGATTTTTTCATGAACTCAGTGTCCCAGGAGATGATGTTCCTCAAGAAACCACCCTCGCAGTGATATCGATCGAAATTTACTTTAAGAGGTATTATAAATGTGTGTTCACACCTACAATGAATGAACGAAAAATTTCCAAAGTGATAAAGGTTTTTGACCCGACTGATTTTTTCATCAACTCAATGACCCAGGGGATTATATCCTAACATATTCAGGAAACCACACTTGTAGTACTTGTCGTAAATTTCCGAATTGATTAAAGTTTTTGGCTCTATTGATTTTTTCATCAACTCAATGACTTAGGAGATGATGTTCTGCGAGGGTAGTTTCTTGAGGATGTTAGGACATCATTCCTGCGAGGGTGGTTTTTTGAGGTTTTTGGAATATCACCCCTCAGTCACTGAGTTGCTGAAAAAATCAGTGGGAACAAAAACTTTTATTATTTCAGAAATTTTACATTCTTTCATAGTAGGGGATGAAAAAATGTTTCTAGTACACCTTCAATTAAATTTTGATTGACTTTACTGCGAGGGTGGGTTTTTGAGGGTGTTAGGACATCATCCCCTAGGTCATTAAGTTTATGAAAAAATAATTGGGGCCAAAAACTTTTATTGCTTCAAGAAATTTTTCGTTCTTTCGTAGTAGGGGATGAACAAATATTTCTAACATATCCCTTAAAGTCAATTTCGGGCGATATCACTGGGAGGATTCTTCCTTAAGAATGTTACTACATTACCCCCTGGGCCATTGAGTCGATAGAAAAACGAGTGCAGCCAAAAACTTATATCACTTCGGAAATTTTTGCGTTCTTCCGCAGTAGTGGATAAACAAATATTTATAACATCCCTTAAAGTTCATTGAGATCCATGTCATTTGGAAGCTTGTATCCTGAGGATGATAGAACATCATCCGCTGGGTCATTGAGTTGATGAAAAAATCAGTGGGGCCAAATACTTTTGTCACTTCGGAAATTTTTCGTTCTTTCTTAGTAGGGGATGAAAACTAAAAAACTAAAACTTGAACTGATATTTGGAAAAGGAATCTTCGATTTATTATTTTTCTTTTTATACAGCTATATAAGCCTGGACACTTGAGTCTGGATCACGCTGTATATGTGTAATAAAAAATTCTTATATATTTTTTCACGCATGACTTTCGTTTGTTTGGCCTAGTTTTCTTGGTCTGTTAAATAATGTTCAGATACACTCTTTTTATATTAGAAAACTCTAATAAGTTTTATATATATATATATTCGTGAGGGTGGACGAGACTTTCGGCCTCTTTCTCTCGCTGAAATCCGTGTGAGGGAGAGGTAGACTCATCCATTCTCCTAACAAAGGACCGAGAGAGTAATGGGAAATCGGCTAACAAGAGTTCCAGAGCCTCTAGGTAGAGGACTGAGAAGTAATAGAATAGGGAAGGATCTCAGATACTTATGACAGAGGACTGAGAGAGTAATGAGAAATTGGCTAACCAGGGTCCCAGATCCTCTAGGTAGAGCCCCGAGAAGTAATGGAATATGGAAGGATCCCAGATCCTCTTGACAGAGGACCGAGAGTGGAGAATAAAAAGACAGAAAACTAATAGAAGGTTGCGGAGCAAAAGCAGAACTAGACTAAATTTCACCAAGAACACAGACGATTTTAATATAAAATGTTATTTCATATCCGACAAAGCTGATTTGCGGGGGAGTTTTCCGCGTCTAGAAAGAAACACTGAGGTGCTGGGGAAAACTAATGTCCTATTCGTATTCAGCGCACCAATATACATCGAGATATTATGCCCTGACCTCTTTTCAAATTATTTTATACAAAGGGTAATTCATACCCTTCTGGGGAAAAACTAAGGTCAGATTCGTACTCAGCGCCACAAAATACATATTAATACCATACTGTGATCTTTCGCAAATTGCACTTTTTTGTGAGCCTGTGTAATTTTTTATTAACAATTGTATTGTTATAAACAGAAGTCTGTGATTTTATAATGATTTTGAATATTTATAAAGTGACTTTTGTCTGTAATCCAATTTGAAGTCATGTACAAGGTTTATAAAAATAAATAGAACTATATTTGTCATTGTTACAATTTAAAAAAAATGTAAATTAAAACAAAAATGTCTTCAGTTTTGACCTTTGGTTAGTGCAGTAAGAAGTTTTCGGTATTTTAAACTCCTAATAAACAAAAACGAATCCATGATATTGTTGGGGAAAATGTATTAACTTATAAGTAATGCTATTATATCATGTATTTTATTAAATACATGATGAAGTTTTTCAGCTCGACTTGTATATTAATGTTAGCGTAAGCTAACATTAAACTGACTGCGTGATTAAGAAAGAAAAATAAAAATATTAAAATTACAGTTTGTTGACATAAAATTAGTTAGAGGTTATGTTAAGAGAAATACGTATATAGGTTTGAAAAAATGTTATCTTACCAAAAATGGAGTACGTAACCATTATTTAGAGTTAAGTCATTTCCAGGTGTAAAAGAATTACAGTAAAATTTGTTTGCATTTTTGTTAATTTAAAAGAATAATTATAAGGAGAAACAGACTCCCAATAAAAATGGAGCATCCTCTTAAGCTTCGGAAACTCAACGAGTGTTTCTAAAGTCATCTTTTGTCGGATGGTCAATGAGTGTTCTTGAAAGTACTGAGAATTGGCATTAATTTGAAGAAAAAAAACAGATGCAATTAAAGAAATTTTGTTATAGTAAAATAAAATTTAAAAAAGTGAGATTTAAAAGGTACATTTAGAGCTGTAGAAGTTAGGTAATTTGGAGTTTTCAAATCTCAGGTTAAGTGACTTTTTTTCTTTTTTAATAAAATAGGATTCAATAGTTAAGCGTTTATTTACAGTTTTTTCCCACAGCTAAAATTTTTGGATATACAAAATAAAAATCATGTCCAGTCTCAATTCTGTGTCTTTCAAGAGCAGTCATGTTATCTACATTAAAATTACGACGTGTGTGTTCCTTAACCCTATAGTGTAAAGGTCTGTCAGTGTGTCCAACATAGCAGCAATCACAATTTAAACAGTGAAATTTATGAAAAATATTCCTTTTTTGGAAAATGTCGAATTTGTCTTTAGGAGATGGGAACAAAATTGAGTTAGATTTAATTGGTCTGAGAATAACTTTAATGTTATTGTGTCGTAAAATTGTAGCAAGTTTGTCTGTTATACCTGAGATATATGGAAGAACTGTAAACAATTTTGAATTATTAGTTTGTTTATTTCTTAGTTGGTTGTATATGTTATTGATTCTGATTTTAATTAATCTATTGATGAGACTTAGGGTAACCGTTTTCGGTTAAAATGTTTTGTATTAATTTAATATTCTGTGGTCTAAAACTAAATGAGGATAGTTTAATTGCCCTGTATACAAGTCTGAAAATCATTCCTCTCTTCTGTGACAAGGATGTTGAGATAAAAAATGTAGGTATCTACCATACCAAGTTTGTTTGTGGTACTACTTAATGAGGAGCGTTCTATTATTAGTTCTAATGACTGAAACATCTAAAAAGTTAAGTGTGTAGTTTTTTTCTTTTTCGAAAGTGAATTTTAAATTTGAGTCAAAAGAGTTAAAGGTCTCTAAAGCGTCATCTAATTTTGATTCTGGCATAATCATAAAGATGTAATCCACGTATCTTTTATAGAACGGTACTTCAAAATTTAAATTGGAAAGACAATCCATTTCGAGAGCATTCATGACGATGTGGCATTTAAAAATTCATCACTTGGTATGAGAGTATAAGGAGCGATTTCGTCCTATTTGTTTTTGACACATTGTAGAGCTAGATTGACGGGAATTGATGATAATAAATTAAAAAAGTCTAAAGACGCCGAAAAATGTTGTTTAGGAATTCTGAAAGATTTGATGTCGTTAACAAATTGACAGCTATCTTTAACACGATACTTTTATTTTTCGGTAATTATTTTTAAAATGTTATATAGAAATTGAGCAATTTCGACATTTTGCAAAGAAGGAATGTAGTTTATAAATTTGACTGTCTAAACTGTGATTGTTGCTATATTGGACACACTGGCAGACCTTTACACTATAGGGTTAAGGAACACATACGTCGTAATTTTAATGTAGATAACATGACTGCTCTTGAAAGACACATAATTGAAACTGGACATGGTTTTGATTTTGTACATCAAAAAATTTTAGCGGTAGAAAAAAATTTAAATAAACGCTCAACTATCGAATCATATTTCATCAAAAAAGAAAAAAAGTCAGTTAACCTAAGATCTGAAAACTCCAAATTACCTTACTTCTACAGCTCTTTATGCTACCTTTAAATCTCACTTTTTTAAATTTGATTTTACTATAACAACATTTCTTTAATTGTATCTGTTTTTCTTTCTTCAAATTAATGTCAATCCTCAGTACTTTCAAGGACACCCATTGACCTACCGACAAGAGATGACTTTAGAAACACTCGTTGAGTTTCCGAAGCTTAAGAGGACGCTCCATTTTTATTGGGAGTCTGTTTCTCCTTATAATTGTTCTTTTAAATTGAAAAAAATGTGAACAAATTTTACTGTAATTCTTTTACACATGCGAATGACTTAACTCTAAATAATGGTTACGTACTCAATTTTTGGTAAGATAACATTTTTTTAAACCTATATACGTATTTCTCTTGACATAACCTCTAACTAATTTTATGTCTACAAACTGTAATTTTAATATTTTTATTTTTCTTTCTCAATCACACAGTCAGTTTAATGTTAGCTTACGCTAACATTAATATACAATTCGAGCCGAACAACTTTATCATGTATTTAATAAAGTACATGATAAATAACATTACTTTCGAGTTAATACATGTTCCCCAACAATATCATGGATTTCTATTTAATAACAAGGGCATTTTTTACGTCGCTGTTTTTCATCGCTCTCAACTAGTTTTTTCTTAGGTAAAACATTATTTATAACTCCTTTTAAAACTTATACACTGTTTATTATACACACTAAAAATCACGATCTTTAGAAATAATATATTATTCTAACATTTGCTTTTTACTCCAAAAATTTTCTGTATTCCATATCTCGATATTTTTGTTATATCTTTTTACAATAAATTATTATTTTTGCAGGCTTGAAAAGGTACCGTATAAGGTCCGAAACGTTGTCAACTCTATATTTTTATTGATTCGTTGTTCTTTATTTGGACCTTGAAATACCGAAAACTTCACTACACATATATTTATCATTGTTATAAACAAATAATGTGAACAAATGCAGAGTTTAGGCAATCTTTGAAATTTTGTGCTACTTTTTTTGAAAATTTGTTTAATTGGTTTTCCAGTGATATCTCGGAGCAGTACAAAGACATTTTTTTAAAATTGTGTTATAAACAAATTCGCATGTAGGCCGATTAAAAGTTGTGTGCAGGAACGTAAGATGGTATACTTTTCGAACCCTTTTTGGCCAGATTAAAAAAAAACTGCACAAACAACGAATTTGTTCATGCATTTTTTTATAACAATCACATTTTTCATAAAATTTCAATGTACAGCTCCAAAATATCATTGGCGAACCAATTAAAACAAATTTCAAGAAAACTACTACAAACGTTCAAAAACTTCAAGAACAGCGATTTTGTTTATGCTATTTGTTTTGGACAATCACATTTTTCATATAATGTCAATGCACTGCTCCGGAATATCACTGACAAATGAATTGAAATAATTTTCCAAGGAAAAATACCTTAATCTTTGAAAAATTGCTTAAACTCTACATTTGTTTATTCAGCTTTCGACAAATATCACAACCTCTTTATTATTATTATGGCCCACATTCCACTTACAGTTACTCATGACCTGGTACTTCCCTATTGATCGCGGTCACGAAAGGCGGAAAATGACTAGTAGATTCGTTGGTGTCACTCGTTGTTTCGAAACAATATATTCTGCTTGCGCATTCGTCACAATTCGCGAGTATACACACTGGAGCGCCCGCCTATAGGGATCCGACAATCACACTGGAGAGCCCTATAAGATTCAACATTCATCCTGGAGAGCCCGTTTATAGGGATCCAACATTCACACTGGAGAGCCCACTTATAGGGATCCAAACATTCAACCTGGACAGCCCTGTGGGGATGCAACATTCATACTAGAGAGCCCATTTACAGAGATCCATCTTTTTTACAAACGTTACTTCCAATGTCAACGCCTGAGACCAACGATTCAAAATATTAGGAATATTTACATTAGACGGTGAGAGACAAACGAAACTTCACACACACACACGGACATACACATATGCAAAAAAAGTCAAAATTAAAAATGTGATTATCACAGTCATCTTCCGTGTACGCGGGTTGGACATAGAAGGCGATTTTAACCGCTATCATTGTTCACGCCCAGAAAATTCCGGACGATGCGGCACCTGTTCAGCAATACTGCCTTCTGAATTAGATGTATCGAATTTCGAGTTCCCAGCTCTTCCAAGATTTGTACGCACCTCGCATGCACGTTCCCAGTGGAGGAGATCACGACCGGGTGGATAGTGACGTTGTTCACCCTCCACACGGTCAGGATCTCCTGCTTCAGCTCCGAAGATTTCTGGATCTTCTCAGTGTATCGGAGCCTAATGTTATATTTAAGGGGAACGCTTATGTCTATTATTCTTACATGTTGAGCACGTTTATCTATCCAGAGGACATCTGGATGATTGTGTCTGACTAGGTGGTCAGTCAGAATAATCCTGTCCTAGTGAAGGACACAGTGCTCGTTCTCGAGTACTTCAACTGGGCTATATTTGTAGTAAGGCCTAAATGTCTCTAGTAATTCAGTGTTCATGACAATTTATTGGTGAATAATCCTAGCAACATCATTGTGCCTGCGCGTTTATTCTTGCGAGGCAAGCGTCGTACAGCCATCAATGATGTGCTCGATGTTCTCATTAGGATCTCCACAAAGGCGGCATCTGTCAATCACTGCTGTCATACTGAGGATATGTGTTTGGCAGTTCCTCGTCTTGATTACCCTGACCTGGGTGACAATGACAAATCCTTCTGTCTCCGGAAAGATTTCTCCCGGCCTTAACCACAGGTTTGAAGCATCACTATCCACGCAAGGAAGATGTATCGTTTGGAGGTGTTGCTTGTACGGCTGTTTACCCCGCCATTGAGCAGCTAGCTGACCAGCGTTGAGATGTCCGATGTTCTGGAAATTGACAGTTGCAAGTTTTAAGGGGGTATACAGATCAACTCTACAGATGTAGTCGTAGAGTTAGATGTTAGTCCTAATTTGGAAATATTCGTGCAATTGCGTAACCTGAGAGTCACACAATTGACGAACATCCATGATCCCTCTGCCCCAAGCTTTTTACGATTTTTACGTAACATATACATTGCCCTCCGTCATAAAAGAGGGCAAGTGATCTGGGTTCTCCAAGATGTTTTGAAGGACTGTAGCAAGAGCGGGCTGCAGAGCCTCTAGGTATTTGTACCACAAGCTGTGCACCCCATCCATACTCGGTGCTTTCTAGTTGTTAGCTCTCATTAGGATGCGAGTTACGTCGGAGGCTGAGTTGGATAAATTATTCATCCCAGGCAACCGTCCAGCTCTGTCCTTTTCCAGACGGAGCCACGTCGTATCTAGTTGACTTGACCTATGTGGTTCACAGTAATTTCAAGTCTTGTTTTTGCCATCTGCTAGTCCGCGATAGAAACGTTTTTTGTCTGCCAAAAAAGTCCTATTGTCATTCCTTCTCGCGATTTTGCTCTTAATTCGTCACAGTCGCGCTGACAGGGCCATAAGTCTCTGTTTAAGATAGTTAATCACTTCATCCAGGTTCGTAGATGTTCTTGAACTGATGGTATGAGGGCGAAGGATCTCCTCCACATGGCGAGTCAGTCTCTGAGACCGATTGCCCTCTCCAAATTGGCACAACCGTCCCAGTTTTGTTCTTATTTTACTAATCTTGCCTTGAAGTCGAAAATTCCATGATGGGTCTGACATCTTTCTTGGGGCGTAGTTATTAGTAGCCCACACTCCGAGTTCTATGCTCATCATCCCGGCACATACGACCGCAGCGCAATATGCTCTTGGATGGTATCAATGAAGCACACCATGAGACGCAGTCTTTCTTCATTGAGCTGTTCAATGAGTTGATCAGGAGCAGGGGCAGCCTCCGGCAACTGCAAGCCTAACGTGTATCGACCATGAGACAGTCGCCCTGCTACATCCCCCAGGTCCAGCTCCCGTTCGTCCATAGCGTATCGTATCACGGGCATATGAACCTCCTCTTCCACCGTAACTGCGGGGTGCGATGATACTAGTTGTTTTCGCACCTGTTTTTGGATGCTGCTTATTTTGACCTCGAACATAAGGTGGCCCTATCTAATGGATCTTAACTGATCAGCTAGATGTTATTCGGTCACTCAGTGGGCCAGCTCGGGATGAAGACCCACGAAGAGACGATGTTGTTCTCCCCTCACGGGTCCTCCCAGCGCCTTTGCCCAAAAGTGACATTTGATCACGTCTCCATTCATTTCCGGCGTCCACTTGATCCTCTTTTTGGCCTGCATACCCTGGAGTTAATGGCGGAATGCAGTCTCATTCTCAGATCTCATTCGGTTGATAGTTTTTATAGGGAGGAGGTTTATATCTATTTGTCGCTCTTGCGGTGTTGGCCGCGGCCCTGCCTTGCCGAGCGCTCGAAGGGAGATGGAGTCGGTTGTCCAAGGCGAGAGGTGCAAAATTTTCTGGAGCTGCGATTTTCGGACGGCGGTCTCCGTTGCACACTCGAGGCCTGACATTGTTCTCCGGGAATTCGAGAGGCGAGCTATATTCGTGATCGAATTCTCGGCTCCTTCAGAATGCAGCATCGCTGCCGGGGAGGGGGAGGGGGAGGAGGGGTGTCGGGACCTTAAAGGGGAGCTGCAACGGCTGTGCCCGGGGTATTCGGTGCGAGTGGTTTTCCTTGTTATGGGTGCTCTCGGAGGTGCGACACTGTCACTGGTTCGTAACCTTGAAGCCATTCCTGCGTGCCAAAAGTGTGCCACGGAGCTTGCCAGATGGATGCAGGGGGCTGTCGTCCTTGGGTGGCTTCGTGTCCTAAAAACACACGAGACTTTCCCCGACCTGTCGTTGTGATTTAGTCGTGTCCTGTGACCACCCGTCTCACGGTTGCGAGACGTGGCCATGAATGGGATTTGCCGCTGTCCTACTGGGAGCCGATGTCATTTTTTGGACGACAGTTGCTCCCAGTGGGACCCTGCGGTGGTTGTTAAACTTTAGTTTTGGATATATATATATATATATATATATATATATTTCATGCACTGCAGCTTCTAAAGATTTTCAGGCATTATTCCAAAGCTAATAATTTAAAGAACATTCTTTAAAGACGTTTTCCAAAACGTAGCGTTACTTCAAAATTTTACTATTTATTTTTCTTAGCTAGAAATTTAGAACTTCTTAGAAAACATGAAGACACAAATAATCAGACCCCCTGCAACTCTGAGTTGAAAATGTACTATGTGTTGACGGTGGCCTTGTGGTGGCGCCGACTATGCAGTTGGCCTATGATCGTTGCAAATGCATGGTAAAATAATAACATTGAATTGAATAACACATTAAAAGTAATTTACTGACAGTCTTAAATAATCTTTGAGTGTTTTGCGTGAGCTTTGCGACATTTTCCATCTTTCAAACGGAAGAAAACTGAGCAAAACTGCTTTTAGATGTAAAAATCTGTATCTATTTACAGATGCTCCAAAATATCCGCAGTGTGGAAATATTGAACAAAAAAATCTTTTTAGTTGATCAACTGTGAATATAAATTATAATGATTTTTTAAATTGAACTGTGCATTAAGGATTAACAAGTGAATAATAATTTATTTTACAAGACGATTCGAAATCAGTTCAAAATTTAAGAATTTCCAGATTTTAACGTTAAGGATTAAACTGTTTAAATTGGAAAGTCTTAGTGGTTAAACAAATGTAAACGCATGATTGAAGCTTTATAAAGCTATTTAATATTGTAAAATAACTTGAAAACATTATATTCATACTTGAAGACTTTTATTAAATTTAAAATATTGTTTTAGTCTAAAATTTGAAACTTTAACATTTTACATTTTTTTAAAAGGAAAAATAACAATTGCTGAATATTTAGAAATTTTTTACTGTTCATTTAGAATCATTAATTGTAAATCGAATATTCAAAATTAAACAAAAAAACTAAACTTTAAACGTTACAATTTTAATTATTCTATTTCAAAAAACTTAATTAATTTGCAAGTAAAATTGTTTAATTTTGATGTATAATAAATATTGAACATCTATTATTATTCCTAGAAAAAAATTCAAGTAATTTGAATTCAATTCCAAATCAAAATTTGAAGTGATTGCAAATAATTCAAACAAAGTGTCTACGTGCACCGACCAAATTTGGATATTCGTACCGACATTTCGGTGCAAATAGCCTGCGGACTAATTTAAAACAAAATATAGATTTGGGCAGGTTTCGAACAAAAAATTTAGAAGATTTTTAAGAATTGTAGGATTTAAACAAAATTTTAGGAAGAAGTCGAATCATCTTGAAAGATGTTTAAAAGGTCTGATAAAATCAATTCATAATTTTAGAAAATGTAAACCAACGTGTAGATGTTTCAAGATTTTTAAATCAAATTTTGAAGCTTCTCAAGGATTTTTAAACTATTTAAAATAAATATATTGTTTGTTCGTCCCCTAGCCGAAAGTAGATTTTCCCGGCTGCATTTCTGTCCGGGAACAGTGGCTTTTGCGGCCCGCTAGAGTTAACGCGATCTCTGATTGGCTGCGAGATTTTTCTGGTTCGCTGGCGTAGCAACGCTCCTTCGGTATTGTGTTATTGTGTACTTAGACGCCGAAAAAGAATGTATCTTGACAGGTGAATGGAAAAAAGAGAGCGTTTGTGTGTTCAACCTCAAAACTGATAGTTTAAGGTTATTGCGATTTTTGTGCATAAAAAGTCAGCACAAAACCTCAAAAATGGTCGACTCCTTGTCCAAAGATTCTGCGAACGAGGAAGAAGTATTACGCAAAAATAAAAAATGTGTTTTTGATGCCCGCCCCGACCAGCGAAACCTCGGCTCCGCCTCGGCTTTGCAAAAGTCGGGCGGGCGACCGAATCCCATGCATCCGCTCAGCTGACCGTGAGCAGCGGCGCGGCGGCACTACGTTTTTTCGGATGGGGATGAAGAAAAATAGTAGACGACACACCGCCAGAAGTATTGGATGTCCTGGCGTACATGATATGCGGCCTCGGCTTC
Source organism: Andricus grossulariae (assembly GCA_011634705.1). NCBI lineage: Eukaryota > Metazoa > Arthropoda > Insecta > Hymenoptera > Cynipidae > Andricus > Andricus grossulariae. The sequence continues at coordinate 23,415 of JAABKJ010005014.1, forward strand.
GCCTAGGCCGCCATATCACACACGCCCGGAAATCCAACTTTCTGCCCTTGAGTCGTAATATACTATAACTTCTGATTGAAGAAATTTTCAGTTTGTCGTGTCTCCCAGAATTTGGGAAACAAACAAAATTTAAAATACTAAAGTTTGATTTTTTGTAACGGTGTAACCTGA
>JAABKJ010005015.1:0-23583 GCA_011634705.1 Andricus grossulariae
GCATCTACAACTTGTTGGTGTTTTGGTGGTGCCATTGTTGTTCCCACGAGCAGCTAGGGAAAGGGTTGGTCCATCCTCGTAGAGCCCCGCGTGCAAGGATAAGGCTGCATACTCTGAGAGGTCGCCCGGTATCCCATATATATATAAAATAATACGTAGCCTTTTTTGTCATACTGTACAAATTTATTGGCTAAGACCTTGAGAAAAAAATATTGCATTTCAAGTGGGCACCCTATTGCAGTTGTAAGTTTACATTAAATAAATTAAAAAATATATGTATAACGAAGGGAATTTAAAATTTACGATCATTAAAAAAAGTTAATAAAAGTTTTCAGTTAATCGCGGGTAATTACGCCTTCATTTTCCTCAATCAAAAGATACTAAATATGATAAGAAGATATTTCCATGTCTCATCCAAAAACGAGATATTTAAAAATGAACATGTTCAACAAAATTCCATAATAAGGGTAATTTTCAGAAGACCATGACGTATGTCCGTGCAGTTAGCACAACAACCATGAAATATACAACTTTTGTTTAATGAAATCGTTTGGTCATCGTTTGATTATATTTCGAAACCAAATTTGGTCGTTTGGACGAAAGAGCTCCAAAATATATTGAGTTTTCAAAATTGGAGTGCTAACTTCACGTTGCACAACAAATTTTTATTTTGTTCAAAAATTCTTTTACCAATCGTTTGGACGTCGTTTGGCCGCGTTTGGAAACTCACTTTTCACGCTTGGACATCGAAATTGTTTGAGTAAAGGTATAAAAAAGTAATTAGCACCAGACTCGCAAGCCGCGTCTTCTCAAGTGGTAGTGATATTCTTTGGTCAGCCATGTCCTCAAATATAATATGATGAGTCAGGTATCCTGACAAGAAAATGTTTCGAAAAATCAAATTGTCAGAACAAATGCATGATTTCAGCCCTTTTTTATATGTATGAAGCGGGGCTAAAGTTCTGCTTTTCAGGAGTACAAAGTGACTTCAGATGCAAATGATAAAACATTATACATCTGTGAGCACGCATGTTGAGTTGATCCACCCCCTCACCGCGAAAACTGTGGTACCAGAAATTTCCACAAATTTTGCAAATTTTTGGAATATCTCAATTTCCGTACATATAAAAAAAATTTTAATTTCTAAGATATTCAAAATTTCTAAAATGTTTAAAAATGTTTAACTTATCAAAATTTGTAATATCTTTCTGCGCTAGGAAATAATTTTCAGCGCTTGAGTTAATGTGTATGTGTCCAACTGGACTGTGACCAACCAATCCAGTCTACTATTCTAATGTGTGTCATATTGTTTTCGAAAAAAGTATTTTATGAACCAAAGGAAAATGTTATTTCTATTTTTGTATGAATTTATGCAATTTTGGAAAGTTTCGAAATATTGAAAATCTATGGTAAATACAAATAATAAAACATTTCGAAAACATTCAGAACTTTTTAAAATTTGAGTTTTAAAAAACTTTGAGAAATTTTGATAATTTTAGAAATGTAGAACATTTTAGAATTTTTAGAAATTTTGTTAATTTAAAAAATAGGGAACATTAAAGAAATTACGATCATTTTAAAAATTTGAATAATTTTAGAAATTTAAAAAATTTTCGAAGATTTTAGAAATTTAAAGAATTTTAGAAATTTTGAACATTTGATAAAATTCAGAAATACTATAAATTTTGATAAGTTCAAAGATCTTGAATATTTTCAAAAATTTAGAAAATTTGATCATTTTATAAAATTCAGAAATTTTTATAATTTGTATAATTTTAGAATTTTTGAACATTTTACAAATTTTGAAAATCTTAGAAATTAAATTTTTTAAATGTATGGAAATTTAGATAATCCAAAAATATTCAAAATTTTTGGAAATTTTCATTACAACCGTTTTCGCGGTGAGGGGTTCGATCAAGTCAACATGCGAGCTCACAGATGTACAATGTTTTATCATTTGTATCTGAAGTCACTTTTTACTTCTAAAAAGTAGAACTTTAGCCCCACTTCATAGGAATGAAAAAGGGCTGAAATCATGCATGTGTTCTAAAAAATTGATTTTTTTGAAAAATTTGTTTGTCAGGATGTCTAAATCATCATATTATATTTAAGGACACGGCTGACCAAAGAAGGCCACTACCACTTAAGAAGGCGCCGCTCGCGAGTATGGTGCTAATTACTTTTTTATTCGATTACTCACACAATTTTGACGTCCAAACGTCAAAAGTGAGTTTTAAAACACGATGAAACGACATCCAAACGATTGATAAAAGAATTTTTGGGAAGAATTAAAATTTGTTGTGCAGCGTGAAATTAGCACTGCAATTTTGAAAACTCAATATCTTTTTAAGCTTGTGCGACAAAACGACCAAATATATATATTGTGCAGATTAACAAAAAAAATTCACGATTTTTACAAAACTCTGCGATGAACAAATTTTCAAATTCTATTTTGACCCCGCCCATCCACAAAATATCAATTGTTTCATTTTAAATTTCATATACGTTATAAGGGACCCAAAAGGAAACTTTTTAGTGCTAAGGCGTTGTCAATTTATAAAATTTTTGTTTCTTGATCGACCGTAATGTTTACCGCTCAGCTTACCTTGACTACATTTAATTGAAACGCCATCACGCAACATTCATAACGCATCTTATTTACTTACTTAATACTGATAAAAAAATGTTTGTTTTAAGATTTGAATTCAAGAGTAAAAAATATTTCTCGTTTCTAAAGACACGCAAATAAAATTGCAACCCTTTACTAAGAATTACTTCGATGAAAGAACTTTATTCTATTGCTATTTAGAAAAAAACTATTTCAAAAAACCTGACCTTTTCTGTAGACTTGGTCCAAAAGTGATCGGGAGAAAAAGGCAAGTCATCATTTATCACTTTTTTACATCAATTTAGGTCATTTCTATTAAGCCATATATATAAACATTAATTTCTCGTCCAATCCAATATTTGTCAAAAATACTTCATTCATGTTAAAAATGATGTCAAAATTAATATAATTTAAAAAATGTGTGTTTTCCAATGGATCTTAGTATACGCCTTACCTGGTCAGGTATGGTTTTTTCTCCCGACCGCTGTGACCAAGTGCAAAAGAAATACCGGGTTTCTTCTTGAAAATTATGTACTATGTGGGTCTTATATATCAGCTTCAAGTTAAAATTATTTAATTTAAATCTTTGTTTTATTATCAAATAAGTAGAAAGCACTTACCAATTGAATTCAGGAAAATCGCCAAAGTTAAAAAGAGAGTACAAACAGCGATCGTCATTTTTCTGAGATTCGTGAAGATTTTAACTGGTGACAATTGCGCATCTAGGTTAAGTAATATTTCATAATATTTAAATCTGTTATGTACTTATGTTAAAGATAACCCAAGTTGTGTAATCATAACACGAAGCAAGAAACGAATAGTAGATAATGTGAGGAGCAAGCTAACAAAACGTCATAAATCCACTTTGGACTTTATTTCTCAACATTTACGGAAATAAATAAATATTACTTTGTTAATTAATGAATTATGCGTTCTTCCATTACAGCAGTTTTCGTGCCAAACATCAGGTCTTTAAAAAAAATCCGAAACAGAAGAATCTTTAAGCCAAAAAGACGAATTTCATAGAATAAAAAAGTAGATATCATTTCAGTCCTAAATGAATTTTAAGACTATTATTTTCAATTTAGTTATCTAATTATTTAATTATTAGTTGAATTTTCAAACAAGGACTTTTCTACCATGAAAGATGAAGCTTTTATCCACGAGGAGAAATTTTTGTCAAAGCAGTTCAATTGTCGACTGAAAAAGATGACTTAAAAAATACGCGCATTTTTAAAAAATAATTAAATTTTCAACAAAGTAGTTAGAATTTTGACCATTAGAATTGATCATTAGAATTTTGAATCTAAAAAGATTTTCAACCAAGTATTCGAATTTTCAGAGAAAAGAAAGATTAGACTTCAACCAAACATATGCACTTACATTTTCAGCCAAGTAATTAAATTTTCAAGCCAAAAAGGCGAATTTATTAGCAAAAAGTGGAATTTTCAATCCGAAAGGACGAATTTTCTATTGAAAAAGACAAATTTTGAACAAAACAGTCAAATTTTCGACCAAAAAAGATAACTTTTTAACAAAATTCTTAAATTGTTCGTATCAATTTAATTTTTAACCAAATGAATAATTTTTTAACCAAATAATTAAATTTTCAACCAAAATTATAAATCTCTAATCAAAAAATGGATTTCTAACAAGGAAGTTTATCTTTCAACCAAATAGTCCAATTTTCATTTTAAAAAATTCATTTCCAACAAACAATATAATAAGTTGATATGAAAAATATTTTTACTTTAAGTAAGCTGTCAAATTCAACCAAGAAAGACGAATTTTCAACGACATATTTGAATCCTTAACTAAACCAGATTAATTCTCAACCAGTTGCATTTTTAATCAAAAAAGATAAAAATTTCTACCGAAAGAGGTGAATTTTCAAATCAAAAAGACGAATTTTTATTAAAGTAGTTAAATTTTCAACCAAGAAAGATTTTTCAATCAATACAGAAACAAAATGGATTTTCAAAAGAAAAGTTAATTTTCTATTGAATAGTTGAATTTTAAACTGAAAACGATCAATATTTAACAAAAAATAGAATAGTTAAAATAGCAGTTCATATGATTTATTTTTAACAAAAAAAAACAAGTAATTTTTAACAAAATAGTTCAATTTTGAACCAAACAAATGATTCCCCAACTAATAAAATCAATTTTAAACAAGTAAGTTTTATTTTCAAACAAGTGGTTTAATTTTCAATCAAGAAAATAAATTTTCTGAAAAAGAAAGACAAATTCTTAACAAAAGACATGAATTTTTAAGTACATAGTTGAATTTTCAACTAAAAACTATCAATTTTCGACCAATAATGGAAGAGTTAACATCTCAGTTGTAACAAAAACAAAATTTTCAACCAAAAGGAAAAAATTGTTAACAAAATAGTTGAGCGTTTATCCAATGAAATAAATGTTCAACAAACTAGTTCATCTTTACACTAAGTAGTTTAATTTTCAATCCAAAGAGAATATTTTTTAATAAAAAAATAGAACTTTTAAGCAAAAAGACGAATTTTCTACAAAACGGTTAGGTTTTCAACCAAACAAAAAGAAATTTTAAACAAAAATACTAAACCCTTTAATGTTGAATTTTCAACTTGAAATGTATTAGTTGAATTTTCAACTACAAAGAAACGAATTTTTAACAAAATTGTTCAATTTTCAACCAAGTAGTAATATTTTTATCCAAAACAAGTTGATTCTGAACGCAAAATATAATAGTAGACTTTCCAATTAAAAAGAATGAACTTTCATCCAAAAATAGTTGGATTTTCATATGGGGTTCTAATAATTCAATTTACATTTATGCAAAACAACGAGAAAAGAAGAAAAAAGGGGAAGATTTTTGAAAACAAGTAATAAAAGAAGAATTTCTTTTAAAAAGGGGGAAAGAGTGTGAAGTCTGTATTTAGGTGCATTACTTGTAAAATAAAGTCAGAATTACATTTAAATTGAAGCCGGATTTTTTTTGTAAAAAATAGAGCTGGAAAAGGAGTTATTTGTACTGAAATTTCGGTACCGATAGCCAGATTTTTTCGGTACATGAAGACACTTCCAATCAAAATATGCAATCATTATTATTATATAAGGCATGCTGAGAATGAGATGTCTTACGAATGACGCATTGTTCCCTTATCGTTTGATGTTGCCGCACCCATGCTCTCTGTTGACGACCATCAATAAAAAATACTACTGGCAAAAGTTCGGGTAGCCATGAGAAACGCATCAGCATCTTCAACAAAAGATGCGATTATGTGATGACGTTACCCTCTGTTGGCCAATTTCACACGGCTTTCCAAAAGAAGACGTCATTTAAAATTGAGGACCCTTAGACCGATGGACTTCGCAATAGAATCATTTTGCTTATTAAAATTAACACCGCGCAATAATGATAAATACAACTTTGAAAGTTTATATGCAATAACAGATATTATAGAATGTTTGACCACTGCACTGTCATGCGTTGGAAAAAAGGCTCCATCTACATTTAGAGTCAAATGAAGATATTAAATAAAACGTGTTTGTACCTTTACTGATCTGCGTCTTCCAATATATGATAATTTTTGGAAAAAAACTATAGATCTTTGGTAATTCGGACCTATTATATTCATTGGTGCAAAAAGAATTAATGATTTTAATTTGTTATTACTTTTTTGAGTCTATTCAATTTGATTTGATTGAAAAATGAAATAACTTCATAATTGAGAAATGTTTACTAGTCCGAATAAGGTTTGTGTTTGTTGGGAGTTTGTCCTTGATGCCGTTGTTTCGCGCGGTCACTTTTCTTAGGGTCTGTCGTTCGAGACCTTACGATCGGCAGTTGTAAAGCGGTGGTAGAGTTGTTTTGGTGGCTCGCTTGATTGGATGGGTGGTATCCAACTTTCTCTTCTCAGTTCTGTTTTGACTTTCTTGCCGGGCACTCGTGACCTTTTTCCAAGACCAAGTTCAACTAGCTACATTATTTAAAGTTATGTTAATTTTCAATTTAAGTTCCGACCCGTGAATTCTAAAGTCATTTCCCTTGCTCTTCAGCAATATGTTCTCAACTTAAATAAGTGATTCTTGAACAGTGTCTAGTGTTTTCGCCTTTTCGGATTATTATGAAGTGAAGTGATAAGTGATCCATTAACAGTGTCTTTTGTTTTTGTCTTTTGAATTATTGAGCATCGAAGTTATTTTCCCAATTCGATTGTCATCTGGTGTGTCCCCTACGCAGGAAAGAGCAGTAAAGGGGTATTGGTAGTGGCAGGAAAACAGGAGAGGGTAAAAATGAAGGACGTTGGGAAAGAGGGAGTATATGAGGGAGAATAAGGTAGGTATGAGGTGTGGATTGTTCTGGAAAAGTATCATTTGGAACTAATTTTTTTTAATTTTATGTAATTGTTGAGCTAAGTAGTTGAAAATGAATCGTGCAAAAGCTACATTTCAAACACATTTTGGTGCAATTGCAGAATAGGGGCATCACCCCTGTTTTGGCTGGAAATTTTTTTTTCTGCAACAAACTATTAGAATCTTTAATTGAACGACAAATAAAGCGATTTGACAAGGCAAACGTTTGAAATTATTGTTACTTTTTTTACTACTATGTCTCAAATATACGTCTGTCACGATATGGGAATGATCATGTTCAACTCTACCGTTTACGTGCTTTTAAACATTTTTACGTCCAGAAACATTGTGAATATTTAAAATTGAATGGTTTTTTGATAAATCGAAATGTATTCAGATATTTTTTAAATATTTTTTTATGTCACAGATATAATATTGGTCAAATCACTACCCCTTCCCAACTTCCCGTGAGGGCGGGAAAGCACCCCTTTGACTGGTCATTAAAATAATTGTGGTCAAATCCCTACCTCTTCCCAACGTCTCAAGTGACAGCTGATATGCGTGAAAATCTCCTCTTTTTGTCGACATGATAGCTTATGTCGGCAGAAAAAATATCTAAATACATTTTGATTGAGTAAAAAACCATTCAATTTTAATTATTTACAATGTTTCTGGGCGTACGGATGTTTAAAAGCACCTGAACGGTGAGTTAAATATGATAATTCCGATTTCGTGACAGACCCATATTTAAGACATCGTAGTAACAAAAGTAACAATAATTTTAAACTTTTGCCTCGTCAGATTGCTTTATTTATCGTTTAATTAAATATTCTAATAGTTTGTTGTCGAAGAAAAAAATTCAGCCAAACTAGGGCTGACGCCCGTACTCTGCAATCTAACCCAAATTTTATTCTTGTTGTACAGCCTAGACTGACATTATATTTTCTTATCAATTATGTAGTTGCATAGTTTTTGATCCAGGATAATTATGCGGGCTGTGAATACGGAAAATTTCGTCAGATACATTCAGCAAAATAATCATTTTACAAAGTTTGCTATTGTAATTTAGTGACTTCTGACATCACCTAGCCACTCACGCGTACTACAGCAATTTATGTATTGTGCCTTGAATAATGAATGTGGTGACCTTCGTGTACTCCAAAATAATGACCATGAACTATTCTTGGGTCACCAGGAGGTCTGATTGTATCTCATAAATATTTTCAGGTTGAGGATTGAAAACCTGATGCAATAATCTTAATTGTGAACTGAACTCTGTGAGAAGACAATAGAAATACATACATTTTAATGGCAAATATCAATATCTTAGAATCAAAAAAACAAGTATCTCACTAATTATTTTAGACAACAAAATTTACTACAAAAAAAGTAAAAACACCTCAAATATAGTCCAGTCAAATTAAGATCTCTGCGGGAACAAGACATATGCAGGATTTTTTTTGCTTAATATTTTTGCGCAGACTAATAACAAGGTGAAAATTGAAACAATTTTGAAAAATGTTTCTTAAATTATTGCGTTTTGTTAAAGGGCTGTCCATAATTTACATAACAGCTTGTTTGAGGGGGGGAGGGGGTTACGATCTCTTACATAGGGGAGCTAATGGATAAATGATATATGATATATCGATAAATCGATACTGTTATGTAATATTTTTAACAACTCGAACTCATAGGAAATCCATGTATCCAAAATTATACCATATAACTGTGAAGTTTAGTAACTTTACAATAAAAGGTTGTAATGGTGTTATAAAGACTTCATATCGGTATGGTTACCATAAAAATTTTTCCCATTATTCAATAAAATTATATACATGAAAATAAAATTTTTTCACAATTTTTCTAATTATTACTATCCATAAAATAATTCACTATTTTTTATGTTCACTATTACATTTAAAAAGACTCCAAGTGATTTCAGAGAATTTTCAAGATTTCTAAAATTTCCAAATATCTTAGAAGATTTTAAAGGAATTTCAATCAATTTTATGGGATTTTATTAGCTTTTAAAGGATTTTAATGATTTAATAGGATTTTAAAGGCTGTCAATAGAGTATTTCAAATAATATTTCAGGAACATAGAGAATTTCATAAAACTTCAAAAGTTTCAAGGGCTTACACGGAATATCATCAGATTTTATGTAATCTCATGGGTTTTTATAAAATTCTAAAAAAAATTCAATGAATTTCGAAGATTATCATCAGATTGCATGTAGCTTCACCGGATTCCAAGAATTTTTTTAAGTTTTTTGAAAATTTACATAACGCAGGCGGGAAGAGGGTCAACGTTTGTGTTACGACTTGTTACATGGGAACGGGGAGGTGTAAAAAATTGGCATAAGATGTGTTACGTAATTGATGGATGGCCTCTAAGGCATATGTAACAAGCGTAACAGACCTATTTGATAGCGTATAAAAAATAACTTAAAAAAAACAATTCCAGCTCTTTGCGACCAATCGTTTAGGAAACATTAATTTATTAATTAATGTTAGCGTGTTTTGGGAAAACCCTGCGATTTAGTAAATTTTCATTATTATAAACAGTATTCTGATCTGATTTTTCTGGTTAAATCCCTAAAGTGCAAGATTGAAAGTATTCAAAAACATGCTTCTGAAATTCGAAGTCCAAAAATAACGAAGTGGTGGGTCGCTAATTTTTTTGTAGATAAAAAAATATTTTGCAAAATAATTATGTTGAAATTTCATTCAGTGATTCACCTAGAGAAAAAACTATTGGATGTATCAGTTGTTCTTTTTTCTCTCAAAAATGATATCTATGCAACAATTTTCAATATTAAGGGAGGAGGCAAGAAAGATCTTTCAAGTGAAGGTATTTTTGCGAATTTGTTTAACAAAAATTTTCCCCGGTCATCAAAAGTTAGCATTGCTAGAAAAATTCCCTTAGCTGGTTGACTGGACTGGGCCCATACGGTGCATCTGAAATCAAAAAATGACGAAGACCGAGATGAAGATTTAAAATCTTTGCATCAGTGGCGTTATAGAAAAAATCTTACGTGAAGTCATAGCCACTGATACAAAGATTATAAATCTTTCTTCTTTTCTCTCAATAATCAGTAGAACCTCCAATTTTTAGACTTGAAAATAGAAAACAAATACTTCTCGAAATGATTGTTAGTCGAAAATTAAGTACAATTTCAACGATGTACAAATACGGTTTCATTTGAAAGAATTAAATTTCAATTCTGAGAAGTTACTGAGAAATTTAAAGTTATAAGCACTCATATCAAATCTCAATTCTATAATCAACTCATCAGAACATTTTAGACTTAAAGTTACATGAATAAAATACTTGTTGAAATTCTTGTCAATAAAAATAAATTAATCATAATAGTAATCGACAGTAAGGTCTGGAACATCATTTGCTATTAAATCAAACCAAAATTTATGACGACTCTTATACATCAGTGGTAGAAGCTTTTCAATGACCAAATCTGAATAATTTATTTATATGAATGAATTATGTTTCAGAAGAAAAAATCCCAGAATACTGAAATTCTTGTAGATGGGCTCACCTGTTTGCAGATTGGTGTTTAATTAACTAAAATTTTAATTGGAAATTCTAATCAGGTTTGTACAGATGAATGCATTTTTCAAAGATATCAATAATTCGCCTCACCCTCACGTCACGAATCGTCACAAAACCTGTAACCCCCCACCTTCTGGTAACGTGACGTAGTTTTTGAACGGCATCTTGGGAATGCAATTCACCAAAATATTATTAGGTGTGGAATAGGAGTAGGGTAGCTGTTGGGTTAGGGGCAGGGAGTAGAAGAATGTTTCAAGAAAAATGGGTTTGAGAGATGAGGAAGTGAGAAAGGGATAGGGGCAGAGATGGGAAAACAGGAAGAGGAGATGGCGTTTTATAGTGGATGAGAGGTAAAAATAAAGGATGTAGGCAAACAGAGAGTATGTGATGTAGAAGGGGGTAGGTATGGGCTGTAGATTTTTCTGGAAAGGTATTATGGATGGTATTATATTGAACCAACATTGGAAAATTTGTTAATTGCTAATTGTTAAGTTAATTAGTTGAAAATGAATCGTTTACAAGCTACATTTTAAACCAATTTTATTCTTCCTTGCACAACCTAGATTAACATTATATTTTGCATCAACTATGCAGTTGTCTAGTTGCTACTCCAGGATAATTATTATTCGGTGTGTGGAAACGGGATATTTCGTCGTATACAATCAAGAATCAAGAAAACTCCATATAATTATGCGGAGTTTGGAATCGGAATATTATTTTCTATACAATGCACCACATAGCTCAAATAAAAATTTTGCCATTGTAACTCAGTGATTACCGCCACCGCCAAGCCATTCACGGAAACTACAGCAATTTCGTCATTGTACATTAAATAATGAAGCTGTATACCTTCTTGTACTGCAAAATAATGACCAGAAATTAGTCTCAGATGACCTTGAGGAGGAATGTGGAGGCCTTGTATCTGATGAATATTTTCCGGATGATGATTTAAAACTTGATAATTTAAGTTCAATTGTGAACTGAATTCTGTAAAAATGTAATAGAAATACACACATCTTAATAGAAAATATAAATATTTTACAATCACATAAGCAAATAACTCACTAATTTTTTTAGGCAACACAACTTACTAGACAAAAAGTAAAAACATTTAAAATATGGTCCAGTCAAATTAAGATCTCTACTGGAACAAAATATATCCAGAAATTCTTTTCTTAACAATTTTAAAAAATGTTGCTTGAATGTTTGCGCTCGGTTAAGGGGCCATCCATAAATTACGTAACAGCTTGGGGGGAGGGAGGAGGGAGGAGGTGCTGGGAAAATATTACGATATGTTACATAGGAAGGGGATTAATCGAAACTGTTATGTAATATTTTTAACAAATCAACCTAATAAAAAATCCATGTATCAAAAATTATAGTATTCATAGTTAAAGTTTAGTGACTTTAAAATAAAAGATTGTAATATTTCTATAAAGTCTTCATATCAGTATAATTATGTTAACATTTTTTCCCATTATTCTATAAAAAAAATATCAAAGAAAAACAGAGTTTTTTCACAATTTTTAAAACTACTATCACCCACAAAATCATTCAATATTTTTTAAGTTTATCAGGTTGAACGAATATATTTGAAGAGATTGTAAGCGATTTCAGAATATTTCCAAGATTTTTAAATATATTAAAGTATTCTTGAGGAACTCCAATGGATAAAGGATTTAATGGGATTTTATAAGATTTCAAATGATTTTAGGAATCTGAAAAGATTTTAAAAATTCTCAATATGGTATTTTCAGGATCTCAAATGATTTTAAAGGTTAAAAGAGATTTAAAAATATTTTAAGGTACTTCCAAATATTTAAAAGAATTAAAAATATTTCAGGGTGTTTCAAAAAAACATTCATAAAAACAAGAATTTTCACCATTTTTGAAATTACTATTACCCACAAAATCACTGAAAGTTTTATAAGTCCTTGAAGCCTGGCATTATTAACTAAATACGCCCTTGGATTTGGTTATCTTTCCTAGATTTGATGAAGAATATTAGAAAATTGAATAATCTTGTTTTATGTTACATTTATTGACGTTTATTATGATCATAATCGTTCTTTAAAATGTTTAGACTATCTTAGGTCATGTTTAGGTTGTCAGAAAATCTAGATAAATGCATAACCAATATTAAATAATTAGAAATATGTGCTGCTAACTAAACAAATTTTAAAAATTTCATTGCTTATGAATATTTATCTACTATATGACACCGATTTTCCTAAGTTTATAAGTTCTGTTGTATGTTCCGTTATTACATTCTCATCATAATGAGAAGGTATTGATTTTATGTGAAAAATGACTTTCGTGGATTCCATCAAATGTCGACCTTTTGAGGTCCCCTGAGTCAGAAAAAATAGTTTTTACGCGGGTGTCTGTCCGTCTGTCGTCGTCGTCTGTATACCGGATAACTTTCGAAAAACTCATCTGATTGGATTGTGCTTTGGCACACAGTTTCTGAGACCACAAAGAAAGATTGAGTTTGTTAACCAGCTATTTTGGATGGAAATTAAAAAAGTTAGGGCATTTTCAATATTTTTTAGACCTCTTTTTTTCAAAATTCATAAATTCCATGGACGGCCACCCGTGGTGGTAAAAAATTAATACAATTTATTTCACGACTTTTTTCGATGAAAATAAAATTTTCAGAGTTATAGCATTTTCAAAATCCAAAAAAAAAAAACGAAAATTAACATTTTAAGCCAAATAAAGGACGATATGAAAAAAAGTCAAGAGAATGAAAACATTATTTTTGATAACCCTACAAGATTATGAAAACGACTTTTTGAGTTTTTTAAAAAATCGAAAATTCAAATTTTTTTCGCACAAAAAATAATGAATTATTACTTTCTGATCATAATTAGAAGGTATTGATTTGAGGTAAAAAATGACTTTCGTGTATTCCAACAAATGTCGATGTTTTGAGGCACCCTGAGTCAGAAAACATATGTTTTACGTCGTTGTCTGTCTGTCTGTCTGTCGTCGTCGTCGTGGTCGTCTGTATACCGAATAACTTTTGAAAGACTACCAAAACAACCTTTCAAATTTTTTTTTTTTTTTTAATTCGAAAATTCAAATTCTGTTCGCACAAAAAATAATAAACAGTAAAAAATTCCATTTTGCGGTCAAACTATGCAATGTACAGAAAAAATTGAATCAACAAGAATAGTTATTTGTTCACCCAAAAAGGATCTAAAAATTTGTTATTAGTAATTTTCAGATAGGACGTGTAAGCTTTCTTTTAGTCGCAAAAAAAAGATTAAAAATTAAGAAATTAAATTTTTGGAAAAACGACCGAGAGACGAAAAAAATGACAAAAAAAAGTTTTTCTACAAAGAATATCTTCAAATATGTTATAAGCTCTTGTTATAAAAATATATTGAAAATAAAAAAATTAGCTCCTTGGAAAAAAGGACACAAGCTACAATAACATTTTATTTAACAAACATTTTCGCCTAAATTATATCTACAAATTTGCTTAGAACCACCTCACGATATGATGCGAATTTTTATTTTAAATCGTGAAAAATAACATTAAAAATTAATCTAAATTATGAAAAGACGACACACCTTGCAATAAAATGTTTAGTAACATTTTTTTTTTAATAACATACGCTTTTTTCAAATTATAAGAACAATCTAATGAAAATACGTATGTTTCAATGCCAAATCATATTATGAATTGTAATAAGATACATTTATTGAAATGATGCATTCTTCAGGGTAGCTGAGAATAAAAATTAGTGCAAAATAAAGAGCAAATATTGAAGTAATCATGAACAATAAAATTTGTACATTATTTTGCAATATCTGAATAAGCAGCCCCAGATTGAGGTACAGAAATAAATATAATATATATTTGATATAATAAAGTTGAAAATAATGTAGAAAAGTTCGCATTTTCGACAAAATCGAGTGCGGAGCACGAGACACGTAATGAGAATGTGTTCGTTAAAGCCGGAGGAGCTTCAACAAAAGAGAATTCACAATCACCAAATTACAGTTGTTGATGCTTCAACCTTCAATTTTAAAGGCCTGCGCGCAAATGTGGGGGAAGTGCAAAGACGGAGCACGTAGCGCGAGGTACATAAGTTATCGAGCGCGAAGCGCGAGAACCAACAGTCGCGCGCTCTAACTTGCGAGCGCAGCGAGCCGCACGCTTAGCGCGCGATGAGAATGTGCCCGTGTAGCGGGCAGATTTTTTTTATTGTTCTTTATTTTTATTTTAACAGCTTTAAATTATTTGGTAATTCGGGTGTCTCGGTTAGTAAGTAATTAAATTTTAATAAATCAGACATACACGAAGAAAAATAGATGTTTAAACGTAACATCTAGATGTTCAAAGTTAGTATCTGTAGATATTAAAAATTGAGATGTTACTCTGTAATATCCAAAATGTTCAACACTGAAATATCCGAAATCTAAAAGGAGTAAAATGTCGATCAGATGATACATTCAGTCAAGTTTAGGCTACGTTTATCACTATTAATTCAAAATAAAAAATAAAAACGGGATATGTGAGCTGAGAACGAGTGATACGATTTTAATTAAGGATAGCTGATTTTGATTCTTTGGAAATGTTCCAAAATTGAAATATCAAAAATATATAGCCGTCAAATATAGAGGTGAAATTCCAATGCGCGATGAACATGCGCTCGGTCGATTTTAGCATCTGAATGTGTTTCAGTTTAACAGAAAAATATTTTTCCATCAACATCTCAAAAAGATAATAGATGTTCGGCATGAATATCTGCATTTCAGAATGTTACCCTTTAAACATCTACATTTAAGAATCCATTTTTCTCTGTGTGACTTAAAATATTTGAAAAAATTATGTAACATAGACATAGTGCATGGAGGGGTGAAAATCTGTGTTACACATTGCCACATGGGGGTGGGGCGAGGTAAAAAATTTGCAAAATATGTGTTACGTAATTTATGGATAGCCCCTGAAAGATTTGTGAAAAGTGTAACAGACTTTTCAATAGCGCATAGAAAAATCTTGAAAATTGCCCCTATTCCAGTCCATTGCGACTAATGGTTTAGGAAATATTAATTTATTAATCAAGGGAAGCGTCTTTTGATAGAAGCTTGCGATTTAGTGGATTTTCAATGTTACAAACAGTATTATAAGCTAATTTTCCTTGTTGAATCCCTAAACTGCAAGATTGAAAGCATTCGAATACATTCTTTCTGAAATTCAAAATCCAAACCCAACGGAGTGGTGGGTCACCGATTTGTTTATTTCTAAATAAAAAATATTTTGCTGAAACATTCGGTAAAAATTTTGATTGGTAATTCACCTAGAGGATAGTTGTGCTGTATTAAATAAGTAATGCGCATTTTTTTGCTAAAACGGTTTATTGAGGGGTCTTGCTGAAAATTTCAAGTTTTCTAGAAATGACTACGACGCGCCCGGAATAATTTTCGAGCAAAATGTTTAACGACGAAATTGAGCTCAATAAAGTTCTGAGAAAGCTAAAAAAGAACCCTCTATCTCTGATAGGCGCCGAGTTATAAATCTTCAAAGAACCCGTTTTTTTAAAGAGGCAAAACCCCAATTCTGAAGTTTGTATCTGTACTTTGGACTTTCTTTTCAGGACAAACTACTCGTGTTTAGTTTTTCCAAAATACTTCATTTGTGGGCAAAGATACGTAAATGATGCCAGAAAATAAGTTGTAGCGCAGAAAATTATGCGTAAATCTAATAAAATATAATCTTCTAGCATGCATAAATTAAGAGTTATGACTTTTCAACAAACAAAAAAAAACATTTTTTGCTATTCTTAGCCAAACAAGTTTTGTGAAACAGCTCGTGTCGGGCATATCCTACAGAAAAACAGTAAGAGAATAAATTATAGAAGGCTAAATTTTTCACAAAATAAGAGAAATGTTTTAGCTTTCATAGGTCACGATTTATGACCATGAAACTTTCATCCACTCTATTCGTAAGGCTCTATATGTACTGAAAAATGCACTGCCGACGTATTTGAGCATTTTGGTAGCATATATGCATCTTTAGTTCATTCAAAGTACACATTTTTCTTATTTTTTGTTAAAAAACAAGTAATTGTTCAACCATTGTTTGAATAATACTCTTCACGCTATGAATTATGTGCATATTCTATGTATTTTCTTTGTGAAAAATACTTCGATAATATCCGTGATCAAATGTTAACGAAAAAAAACCATATAAATTAACTGTTTGTAAATTGTCGATTAATTATTTATAAAAAATATCATAACAGGGATTAGTCTTACAACGTTGTATTATTTCATGTTAAAAATGCCAAAAATTGATCAACTAATCATCACAGGGAAAACAATTATTGTTAATTGTTGATAATACAAGAATATGTAAACAAATTAATTGCCTAATTATGCAATTGCTGAAAAAAAATTAAAAAAATAAATAAAAAACACAGAGGAGATCTGAAATCAAAAGACATTGAAAGACTGGATTAAAAATATTACATGGTGGATAAGTCCTACTGAGGAAACCACTAAAAAAAGCGCTTTTTGGCTAAGAATAGCAAATCATACGTTTTTTTGAATAGTCATAGCTCTTTATTCATGCAGACTAGCAGATTATATTTTTTTAGATTTACGCATAATTTCCTGAACTACAAATTGTTTCTTTGGCATAATTTGCGTAGCTTTACCCATAAAAGAAGTATTTTTAAAAAACTGAAAACGAGTAATGTGCCCTAAAAAATAGGTCAAAAATGGTCAACTTTGGAAGGCCATAACTTATGACCTATTAGGGGTAGGTCATTGTTTTTTTTCAATTTTGTTGCCTCTTTTTTGAAAAAAAAAATCTGGGCTCTTTGAAGAGTCTTGACTAGACGCCTATTAAAGACAGAAGCTTCACTTTTTTCTAACTTTTTTAGAATTTTTTTTGGTGTTATTTTGCTTTTGAACATTTTGCCCTCAAATACAATGAAGTGGGTCAGTCTACGCAAGCATGATTTTTGGACGTGTCGTAGTCATTTCTAGAAAACTTGGAATTTTTAGCAGGCCGGCCCATCAATAAACCGTATTAGCAAAATAAACGCATGACCTACTCAATACGGTAAAAAAGTACCAGGTGCTTTTACGACAAGTGGCAAACGTCAGACAGGTTTAGTAATTAGTACTCTCTCATTCATTATATTAATAAAAAATATTTTGAATTCACTAGACTAACTTTAAATTCAATTGAAATACTTTAATTTCTTGTGAGTCCTTTCAACACTATATATTCTGTTCAATTCTGTTCTAAGTACTTGGAATGGTTTCAAATGCTTTCAAATTCTTTTAAATGACGTTAACCTCTCCGAATTCCATTAATTATCGCAATTCTTCCGAATTCTCTGAATTCCCTAAAATCCTTGAATTCCCAAAATTCCTTCAATTTCCTGAATTCGTTGAATTCTCTAAATTTTCGGAATTCCCGTAAATCTAATAATTGCGTGAATTTCTTAAATTCCACAAATTCTTTGAATTCCGTGAATCCCTTGAATTCCGAAAATTCCTTGACTTCTGTGAATTTCTTAAATTCTGTGAATTCCTTAAAATCTGTCAATTCCCTGAATTTCTCGAAATACGTGAATTCCTTAAATTCCATGAATTTCTTGAATTCCGTAAATCCCGTGAATTCCGTCAATTTCGTGAATTCCAAGAATTCTTTGGATTTCGGCAATTCCTTTAATGTCTTGAATTCTGTAATATCTTTGATATCCTTGAATTTCGTGAATTCATTGATTTCATTGAATTCCCTGAATTCGCTGAAATCGCTGAAATCGCTGAAATTTCTAAATTTTCTGAATCCCATTATTATTTGAATTTCTTAAATTCCTCAAATTTCTTATATTCCTTGAATTCCGTGAATTCACTGAATTCTGCGAATTCTGCGAATTCCTTCAATTTTGTGAAATACGTGAATTCAAAGAATTCGTTGAGTTCCCTAAATTTCGTAAATTCAGTGAATTCGCTGAATTCTCTGAATTTGCTGAATTCTCTGAATATCCCACACTTCGCCAATTCTCTCAATTTCTTGAATTCCATGAATTCCTTGAATTCGGCAAATTCAGTTAATTCCCTGAACTACGTGAATTCCGTAAATTTCTTGAATTCCATGATTTTCTTGAATTCCGCGAATTTCTTATATTTCTTGGATTCCGCGAATTCATGGAATTCCTTGAATTCTGTGAATTCCTTGAATTTAGAGAATTCTTTGAATTCCCTAAATTCCGTAAATTCCCTGAGCTTCTTGAATTTCTTGGATTCCCTAAGTTACTTGAATTCGCTGAATTCTATGCATTTTCTGCATTCCCCTAATTCTCTGAATTTCTTACTTAAAGATATCTGACTACATCATGAGTCACGGCTGAATGGTAGCACGGCCAAAGCCTTACTCTTGTCCGTCTCCGATGCTTAGGACACGCTAAACACAAATTAATATTCTTAAGAACATGCAAGTGGTAGAGAACAATAGCGCGCGTTGAAAATTAAAACCTCAGGTTTGCCAATAACCGACACATCTCCAACATCTAAACTAACTGACAGTGGTCAGTCGACGATCCGGGTGCACCGGGTCGCGCTCTAGTTCGTTTAGCACGTATTCTACGAGAACTTTTTGAAAATTTGAATTGTGCCAAACTTCCAGAATAACTACCAGCGGTGAGTCGAGGATCTGCGTGAACCAGGTCGCGCACCAGGTAGTTCAGCAGATATTCTAGGAGAACTTTTTTAAAATTTAAAGTGTGCCAACATTCAAAATAACTACCAGTGGTGAGTCGAACATCCGGGTGAAATGTTTCGCGTACCACGTAGTTTAGCACGTACTCTACAAGAACTTTTTGAAAATTTAAATTGTGTCAACATTAAAAATAACTACCAGTGGTGAGTCGACGATCTGGGTGAACCGGGTCGCGCACCAGGTATTCTACGAAAACTATTTTAAAATTTAAATTGTGTCAACATTCAAAATAATAATCAATAGTGAGTCGACGATCCAGGTGCACCGAATCACGCACCAGGTAGTTTACCGCATATTCTACGAGAACTTTTTTATATTTTAAATTTTCTCAACAATCAAAATAATTACCAATAGCGAATCGACAATACGGGTACCCCAGGTCGCGGAACAGGCAGTTCAAGACTCACCACTGGTAGTTATTTTGGATGTTGGCAGAATTTGAATTTCAAAAGAGTTCTCGGAGAATACGTGATAAACTACCTCGTGCGCGACCCGTTGTACCCGGATCGTCGACTCACCACTGGTAGTTATTTTATATATTGGCACAATTTAAATTTTAAAAAAGTCTCGGAGAATACGTTCTAAACTATCAGGTACGCGTCCCGGTGCACCTGGATCGTCGACTCACTATTGGCAATTATTTTGACTGTTGACACAATTTAAATTTTAAAGCAGTTCTCGCGGAAGACGTGCTGAACTACCTGGTGCGTGACCTGGTTCACCCAGATCGTCGACTCACCACTGGTAGTTATTTTTGATGTTGGCACAATTTAAAATTTTTAAATGTTCTCGTAGAATACGTCCCAAACTACCTTGTGCGCGACCCGGTTCACTCAGATCGTCGACTCACCACTGGTAGTTATTTTGGATGTTGACACAATTTAAATTTCAAAATAGTTCTCGTAGAATACGTTCTGAACTACCCGGTGCGCGACCTGGATCACCCGGATCGTTGACTCACCATTGGTAGTTATTTTGGCTGTCGGCGCAATTTACATTTTTTTAAAGTTGTCGTAGATGACGTCTGGAAATACCTGGTGTACGTTCCGGTGCACCCGGGTAGTGGACTTACCATTTAGAGATGTGTCGGTTATTGGCAAGCTTAAGATTTTAGTTTTCAACACGGGCTATTGTTCTCTAACGCTTGGCTGTTCTTAAGAATATTCAGTTGTGTTTAGCGTGTCCTAAGCATAAGAGACGGACAAGAGCAAGGCTTTAACCATGCTACCATTTAGCCGAGGCCCATGCTTTAGCCAGATATTTCCAAGTTTATTGCCATGCGTGAGCCATGCTGACTTTTTTTACGCAGTTAAATTCGGTGAATTCAGTCAATTACCTGAACTCTGTGAATTCTGTGAATTTCTTGAAATCCTGGAGTTCCATGAATTCCTGGAATTCCTCGAATTCTGTGAATTTATTGAATTCCGTGAATTTATTGAAATCCGTGAATTTAATGAATTTCTTAAATTCCCTGAATTCCTTGAATCCTGCGAATCCCTTGAATTCTGTCAATTCTGTGAATTCCGTGAATTCCGCGAATTTCATGAATTCCGTGAATTCCTAAAGTTCCCTGAATCTAGATAATTCAGGGAATTCCAAGGACTTCAAAATAATGCAAGGAATTCGGAGATCAAGGGTAAGGTAATTTCAATGAATTAAAGGAATTCAGATAATTCAAGGAATTCCGAGGAATTTAGAAGATAACAATGTAGTTAAAATATGTTGAAAGAATCTGAATGCGTTTAAAAGCATTCCAAGCATTTCACAAGTATTAAAAATATTACATAGAATTCAAGGAACTTAAAAGAATTAAAAGAAATTCAAGTGAATTAAAAAAAATTCAAGTGAATTCAAACGAATTCTAGTGAATTAATAATTCTGCTGTATGCCGCGTACTAAAACGAGGGGACAACTCCAAAAACAGAGTGGTTTTTTTAAACGACCAACGTTAGGTAGGTATCGAAAACGCAGAAATCGAAATTTTCTTCAATTTGGGAGTAATGTTTAGGAACTAATTTGATTAAAATATGATCTTTCCTGAAAGAAAAAGAGTCTTATTTTTTATTTGCTTAAACAAAAATGTATTAAACAATTTGTTTGAGTCGGTGACTTATAAAACTACTGATTACGCTATTCAACTCTTTTGCACCAATGTATTGTGTAGTATTATTAAACAATTGCATACTAAGCGACAACCCAAGAACAATTTAAGCAAAAAAATCAGGTTTTGAGTACGTCATTGAAATGTTCACTCTAGCACATAAGGCAAACAGAATTCATAGATATGTTTTGTTCCGGTAAATGGCCTTTTTCCGAATTGGATTGGACTAATGGTTTGCTCGAAAATTTACAATATTCAGATCGCGTCTTATTTACTCAAGTGATATTGGCAAACAGAAATATTTTTTTCACGACTTGATTTGAAAACTGAGAGATAGGAAAGTATGTTCAATGTGGGTTTAATATGAGTCTTAAGTTAATTCAATTCAAAACTCTTTTTTATTATAAAATAATTTAAAATCACTTACCGATCCAATTCAGGAAGATCGCCAAAGTTAAAAAAAGAGTACAAAGAGCGATCCTCATTTTTCTGAGGTACAGAAGCCTGGTTGTGGAAGAAATTTCGTGAAAATTTTAACTACTGTGACTTTATATGTATGATGACTTTCCATGCTTTTCTTTTTATAGCCGTTATCTTATAGATCTTTAAAATGAAGGACGATATTCTTAAGACGCGCAATAGAGTTGTCAACAAATGTTTAATCACAATTCCGTATCTAGGTCAACTGACTTTGTAGGGTAACATTTTAAAACAATTTTTTATTCCTTTAATTTAAACCTATTCATTTTATTTATGTCTAATACAATGTTCTAAGCAATTGTCCGGATGTGTGTGTGTGTGGGTCACACTTTTTTGTGAACACGATCACTTCAAAACGGTTGCAGATAAATTGATGACATTTAAAGGGCTTATTTTCACCACTAATATCTTGAAACTGACCAAAGGATTTCTAAAATTATTTATTGGATTTTTTAAGCACTGAATAATATTTTAAAAATCGGTTTTTTACAGTAAAACTCAATGAGAAGGTATTGGTTTTATGTGAAAAATGACTCGCGGATTCAATCAAATGTCGACGATTTGAGGCCCCCAAGTCAGAAAAAAACGGTTTTTGCGAAGGTGTCTGTCTGCCTGTCTGTCTGTCTGTAGTCTGTAGTATCGCGTAGGCACGATAACTTTCGAAAGATTTATCAGATTAGATTGTACTTTGGCACACTTTCTGAAAGCCTAAAAAGGAAGAACGAGTTCGTTAACCAGCTATTTTGGATCAAAATTTAAAAAGTGAGCACATTTAAAAAAATGAGACCACTTTTTTCAAAATTTTAAACTTCTATGTACGGTTACTAGTAGTACTACAAAATACAAACAATTTATCCTCATGAAATTTTTTATAAAATGAAAATTATCAAAGTCATGGCATTTTCAAAATCCAAAAAAACAAACGAAAATTAATATTTTAAGCCGAACAACGCATGATATGAAAAAAGTCAGGAGGAGAAAAACGTTTCTTTTTGAGAGCCCCACAAGAATATCATAACAACTTTTTTGATTTTTTCGAAAAATTGAAAATTCCAATTTTGACCGCACAAAAAATAATTAAAAATTCAAAATTCCATTTTATGGTCAAGCTATGCGAGATGCAAAAAAAAGATAAAGATACAAAAATCGTGCACCCAGAAAAGATCTACAAATTTGTTATGAATCACTTTTTGATAGGACGCGCAGTTTTTATTTTATTCGTGAACAATAACGATAAAAATAAAAACAATGCAATGTTTTGGAAGACGACACAAGAAAAGAAAAAAAATAATAGGCGCACTTTTTCACTCAAAGAGGACGTACAAATTAAGTGAAATTTTTAAAAAATGACACAAGAGACAAAAAAATAAAAAGACAAAAGTTGTTTAACCAAAAAAGGTCTACAAATTTGTTATAAACTCTTGCTACAAAAATACATCAAAAATTAAAAATGGACTTTTTGAAAAAAAGACACAAGCTGCAATAACTTTTTATTTAACAACATTTGTCGCCTTAATTATATCCACAAATTTGCTTAGAATCACTTTACACTAGTATGCGTATTTTCAGTTTAAATATTAAAAAAATAACTTTGAAAATAAACAAATTTATTCATGGGGAAACGACACAAGTTGCAACAAAATATATAATAACAACATTTTATGTATAGGATGCACACTTTTTTATAATTATAAAAATAAGACAATGAAAATACGTATGTTTCAATACCAATGCATATT
>JAABKJ010005016.1:0-23583 GCA_011634705.1 Andricus grossulariae
AATTCTGCTTTCTTCACCTCGGCTTTCAGAAGTGAAGCATCTAGATGGAGTAATGCACTTTCCTCACTTCTGACGTTAAAATGGCACGACACTGACGTAGAAGAGTCTAGATGGAACGGCAAACTATTATCTCACGATTTTGTGCCAGGCCTGGGCGCAGTAATGGCACGATACTGGTGTCATCATCATTTCAACAAATACGATCAAAAATGTTTGACCCCTAGTTAAGCTAAGCACATATTCCATTAAAATGAACGTATCCTTGATTTGGCACTTGAATTTTAATGCTCGTATTCAATTTAATAATTTTACGTCGTCAGCATTCCCTTCCGTTTATGAGGTTAGGGTGAGAAGTATAATTTTATAAATTTCTAATTGAGATTTCATCTGTTTAACTATATAATAATCAAAATAATACCTATGGTTAAAGAATGCGTGTTATTTGGAAATTGTGTTGAACGTTTTTCCTTTTTTAATGCTCCTTTTAAATCAGGGATTCAAACAGATAAATTGTTAAAATATTTCCCAGTAAGAAATTTTTATATGAACTTAAATTTTTAATACATATAATTTAATTTTTTCGTAATCTTGTTTTTAGCATTTTGAATAATAACTAACTTTCTCAATAAAATAGGTAAGAATTATTTACTTTTCAATATTACAGTTTTTTAATTAGATAAAATAATATCTTTTTTTTTGCTTCTTGTATATGTGACAAGTTGTAGGCTCCGAAAGCTACGATCATGGTTTCCTATAGCAACCAATCCCGACGAAACTGAAACGTGTACGTCGTCCACTTCTGCTCCTTCTGGCCTAGAAGGTAAGAAAGAGCGGAAAATTTAAGCGAGAAAACCTCGTGCAACATGGTTCCTTAGAGTCAGGTCTCTAGCCGCGGATGACATTACGCAGCAGACGGGACGGTTTGAGATGAAGGTTTCACCTCTGGATGCTTCTTTAGAGCTATCAATCTTTGTAGAATGTTATGAGGAACAGTATTGACGGACCAGATGGAGCGATCCCAGAAGAAGAGCCTTTTGCATCCGGTTCGCAATGGAATGAGCCTAACGCTGGCAAGCCGGAATCTTGTTAAGTTGTCTAAGAAATAAAGCTTTCACATCTCCAAAACAGCCGATTATGAGAACTAAAAAATGGACTTTGTAGCCTCGGTACAGCCTGCTCAGCTCAAAAAGAAGTGCTTCATGTTTCGCTCGTTTTTCTTCCTCCTTTCCCGTGATATTACCATCAACTGGTGCCGAGAATTCAATCACGTAAGTCATCCTGGTCTTCAGATCTCGGAGGATAATATCAGGCTTCGCAGCTCTGATAAATTGAGTGGTGGAGAATGATAAATTCCAGTAGATCTTACACTGATCATTTTCTACAACGGACTCGAGTTCCCCCGGGCGTATGGCAAATTGGAAAATAGATCAACACCACAGAAGTGCCTAGGATGCCACTATAACCCGTCTAGTTGGTATTCTTCTTCTTATGATTATTATCATCATTTTGTATCATTTGAAATGTCAAAACTAGGCAGTGTCGCATTTGAGCGTTTCCCGTGAATTTGAGTGTAACCAATCAGAGTGTTTATTCATGTTGAGAATTATGATCATTGGCTAAGTGTTCACATTGCGATGGTATGTGGGCTCGGAGTAATGATTCTCTGTTTTGACTCAAATTTACATAATTTTATGATTAATGAAGCATGCGAATTTTACTGAATTTTATGTTACGTTTTTTCAATATGAAACTGCCGTTTATTTTATTTTCGAGTACTGAACAGCGATATCATCCCAAGATTAAGCCATATCAACGCCAATATTGGGCTACCAGTACCACGCCAATGCTGCCAAACTCTGGCCAGTATTGATCTAATGCTGCGCCAGTTCTAAATCTCTCATTGGGATGACGTCTCTCAACCGCGAGATACGTAGGTTGTTACATATATACGCAAAACATTAATCTTGAATAAAGGTGTTTTGTTTTCAAGGCCTAAATTTAGAAGATCTAGTAAGCTAGTGACTAGGCGTTATCTATACAGCACGTATACAACTTTTTTGTTGGTGAGGGGAGCAGGAGGTGAAAAAGGGGTAATCAGCTAATCAAACTTGGCTACGTGGAATATAAAAAGCTAAACTGGTATACATATGGAAAAATCTTCTAGAAAATTGTTGTCTTCCTGAATCCGTATCATTTGCTATCTACTACTGTCATCTACTGCCATAAACTAACAAAAAATGCGAATCGACGCTAGTACTATATTGCTCGCTTTTGTCGTTTTCTTGAATTCTATTGGTAAATACAAGATAGTATAATATCATATTTATAATTTTAAGTTTAATTTTAGAGATTCGTGCAAACAATATAGAATTATTCCTCTCATTGAAAAAAATATTTTAAAGTGAAAAAACTGGATATTGAATTTAAAAAAAAAAAATAATTTTTAATAACGGATTTTTTCCCATAAAAATTATTTAAAATTTTAACAGGAATCTTAAAAAAAAGTATTGTATTTTCTTGAAGGTATTCAAGTTTTTCAAAACGCTACGAATTTATTTTTTATTAAATTATTCAAAAATGTACGTGTAATTTAGGTTTACATATCTTTCTAAATAATTGGCATTTTTCCTAAAAATCTTAAAAAATCTTTATGAATTAAAAAAATTGTCCCGAAGTCTTCAAGATTCTGAATTTTAAAATATTTTATGAAAATAAACGTTCATTTCAGCATTGCTGAGAAAATGAGAATGATTTTATTTTAAATGATTAATTTCAAGTTTTGAAGATTTTTGAAGG
Source organism: Andricus grossulariae (assembly GCA_011634705.1). Lineage (NCBI taxonomy): Eukaryota > Metazoa > Arthropoda > Insecta > Hymenoptera > Cynipidae > Andricus > Andricus grossulariae. The sequence goes on from JAABKJ010005016.1 coordinate 2,797, forward strand.
TAACTCAAAAAGTAATTGAGAAAAGTTCAAGTAAATTTTTTTCATTTCGCGGAATTGAAAAGAATCTTCGTACAATTTTGAATAATTGAAAATGATATTCAGATATGTTAAAAGCGTTTAAATGATTTGTAAATAAATAAAAACTGGAAAATGTTTAGAAATTTAAACAAAACAATGTAAAATTAAAAATAGTCAGAACATTTTAAATGATTTCCAAAAATGTGCAGTAACAATATTGAAGATTTTAGAGCGATGCCCTTAGCACCGATTCCCCTTTCAGTAGTGCAATTGCCCATGACATTTATACAATTTTAAAATATTCGAATTGAAAAAAAAATAATTTTAAAAATTTATAAATTAAAATTCTTAATTCTTGACGATTTTGGAAACTATAAGTCAAGTTTTTAATTTTTGAATCTTCCAAATTGGAAAATTTTCTAAAGTAAATTTTTGAATTTCACAATTTTGAGTAGGTAGAATTGAAAACTCTTGAATTCAAAGCAGGAATAAAAAAAATTGCAAATATGAATGATATAAGTGGCTTTGAAGATCAAAAGTCAAGAGTTTTCAATTTCAAATCTTAAAAATTATTGTTTCAATTTTTAATCCTTTAAATTACTAAGTTTAGAATAAGGAAATTTCTAACTTGCATTTTTTTGTTTGAATCCTAAAAGTTTAATGTTTTCGGAAATCAAAAGTCAAGTTTATAATCCTAAATCTTTCAAATTGAAGACATTTTTCAAGCAAATCATCAAAATTAAAGGAAAAGTCCATCTCTGTAGGTTTTGAAGTCTATTATCAAAATTACATTATTTTCAATAGTAAATCTTAGAGCTTGCATAATTTTTTATTGTAATTTTTCAAACACAATAATGTTTTAATTTTAAAATTTCACAATTTAAATGTCTACATTTCTGAGCATTTACAATTGACACAACTCTTACATTTCGAAAGTAAATCATCAAAAGTATAACATTTTCAAATTTAAACATCGCAAACTCGCATCATTTTGAATGGTAAATTTTCAAGATTGGGAGATCTTCATTTCTATAGATTTACCAAATCAATTTTGACGATTATATTCAAGAGTTTTCTATTCTAAATCTTCTGAATCTATCAGATTTCAAATGTAACTTATTAAATTTGCGAGATTTTCTATTGAAAAACTTGCAACTTACATCATTTATATTTTTTATTTTCAAAATTTGAAATTCTTCAATTTTCAAAGTTTATGATTCTAGATTCTATGATAATGAAGAGTTACAGTTGTGAATTCTTGAATTTAACAAATAAAGATTTACAAATTATTCAATTTTTAAGATTTATATTCGAAATGTATGTTAATTTTAACTTTTTTTGGAATAGTTCAATTTTTAAAACCTGAAATTTGAATTTACCTAATTTTATAGATTAGTAATTGCATATTCTTCAATTGTTAATAATATAAATAAAAACGTTAATTTTCTTTCGAAAATTTTCAAAAAATTTTATCTTATGCATCATATGTGTCCATAAGTAAACAAGAAACTTTGCAAAAAGTTCACGTTACTCAAATCAGTGATTGTGAATGATAGAAGCCACTACTTCTATATTTTTTATAAAGTAACTGCAGCTTCAATTCGATTTTTTCAGAAACTTCTACAGCCCTGCATATAATTTTAAATGCTCATAAAGCCAGAAAATACTTATTCTAAATTTAATCTAACTTGATGAAAATTTCAAATTATAATTCAACCTACATAATTTTTATGCAGTCAAAAAACTTTTAAGCGAAAAAGAAGTTTTGTGAGTTGCCAAACTGATGTGTAGTAATAAAGTGTCAAATTGAGTGTGAGAAAAAAAAATCAAAGTAAATTTCATCCTCTTTCTTTTTAAATTTTCTTTTCTTTTTATTTTCCCTACTCGATCGTTATAATGGATATCATGTCTATCACATAAACATTCACTTATTGCTGTTTCTTCTTACAGAATTAATAAGTTTAGAACCGAGGACTTTGGAGGATTTATTTCCTGGATACAACGGAATCATGCCTCCGGTCGAAAAATTGTGGTTCGTACACCAGTTCCCCAATTTCGAAACATTTGGTGATAAAAGTATGGTTTTTATTTGGGCAAATCTCTTGAAAAGGGATCATATCATATTTGGATGGCAGCGGGGAAATTTAATCAAAGATCCATGCCGTTTGTTTGGCCAGCAAAATCAATTTATTATATTTGACACGAATATGAACCAGTGGGTTACTCTGCCTGGTAATCTATCTCGGCAATTGGGTGCAAACCGTTTTTTGTCACTTGTTCTTGCACGCGATAAAGTTGCTGCTAGACGCTCATCAACATCGAACAATCCAGTATATAAAGAAGCACACATGAGAGCATGCAGACAGGCAAACGATCGAGTAGACATTGTAGAACAAGAGCAAGTGGATAGTCTAAACAAACTTCTCACAACCATTGAAGATAGCATTAAAAAAATCAACGAAGAATACAGTCATGCATATAATCATGCATTTACGCTTTATTTATACCAGCATGGAGAATATAATATAAACGGTTATAGAGTAAGGCATAAGGCAGAAGACGCGTCAAGAAACAGAAATAATAATTAGAGTCTAGAAAAAGAAAAAACATCTGAGATTCGCATGTATATTAGAAATTCAAAAAAACATTGCTCAAGATTCTCCAAAGATAGAATCTGATCACAGTAGATCTTCTTGCAACGTGAGGAAAAATTTCTTCGTCTGAAGATGCAATATTAGGATTGTAAATATCACGGTGAAATCGCTTAACTATTGATGCAATAATATCAGTTGTTTCCTCTATTCAGAAGAATCGTACTGTTCATTGCATTAGGTTGATTTTAGAAAAAGTTTTGGATGCATGAACAGAATTTTTGTCCAGTTAACCATATTCGTTCACTTCAATGAATCAATTTTTTTGGTTGAATCGTTTGTTTATGTTAGAAAATATTGTATTGATTGAAAAAAATGTTTATTGGATTTATGAAATATGTTAGAAGAGATTTCACTAAAATCCAGCAAAAGATTTCGTTGGTCCTACCAAAATATTTTGTCGTAAGCATCTTAAAAGCCACCACCGATGCATGCGCACTTGTTAAGATTGCGTACTCCAGGTTAAGTTGACAGTCCATGAGCGAGAGTTCAAAGCCTCCCAAGTGAAGCATCAAAATGTGAATGTAAATGTATATGCAAATGTGAATTTAAATGTAAATGCAATTGTAAATTTAACTGTATTGAGCGTTGGCAGGACGAAGGTCCAAGTCTTGGTGGATCCGTATGATTTTCCTTGTGTACTACAAAAATATTGCAGGTGAATACACTTACGACGCAGAAAATTTGTCAATGTAATGTAATTATTATTATGAATAATAAAAGTAAACTGTAATGATTCACTGTTCATTTTTTAATTGATTGTGACCACTGAAAAGCTCTATTTAGAATCATCTGATCTAAGGCCTTTCAATATTAATAATCATTAATTATTAAGAGAAGTGGAAAGCGTGTGCTTTTATTTTAGAGTTTTCAATTTAGCAGGCGAAGTAAGCTACTGACTAGGAGCCGTTTTACTTGCTTCTACCTATAATTATATAATAATATATCATATCAATAATTTGAGGGAGAGTAAAAAACGAACACGGTTATTCTTTTGCTTTTGTCTAACGTGAAACTAAAAGTCTATGCAAATTTTCAACCAGAGATAGTTGAATCTCCAACAGGAAAGTAATAATTCGCAACTAAATAGCTGCATTTTTCACAACTAAAAACGATTAATATTATACAAGAAGAAATGAATTTTCTGAAATCTTCAGAGCTGATTAACAGCGCGTTTTAATTTTGAATAAAGAATTTTATTATGTTGACAAATATTAATGGAGTAATTTCAATACCAAAACAAACAAACAAATTTCATTAGAAAAAAGCTTTTTACGATTATTAGAAAAAAATTGTAGACGGTCCAGCTTTTTAGGATAAATTTAAAATATATTTATTGGACATGGACGACAAATATAAAAAGTGCGATTAAATACCCGTAGAATTCAAGCATGATAGCATAGAAAAGTTTAATTTTTCTTGACTTACAATTTATATAGTAGGTGAGATATTAAACGGTTTGTCTTCTTTCACATTGATGACGCGTAAAAAAAAATTAATAAAGATTCAATTTGTAACAAGTGTTATCCAAATGAATTTAGGTTTCAGATAATAGTTTCCCGAGGAAAAATAATTCGTCTTGGCGAACTCGTCATCCAAGACATAGCCAAGATATATCCAAAACATTTTATAAGTGTCGCCCGTGGCTGCCAGCGAGACTTCATTTATCGTCATCGAAATTTTTCATCTTCAAGCCAAACTCAAGGACACCAACAACAAAAGACACCCAAGATCTATGAGCGTCATCACTAATCCGCTTTCAATTAAAAGAAAATGTTTATATAATTCATTTTCATGGTATTTATTTTGTAGGTATTATTAATTCTGTTCAACTGCAATACAGAATTATGTTCTTCAAGTGATAAATCTTAAAATGTTATCCATTTGTGATTATCGCCAGCAGTTCACTAGATACTTGTAGAATCACAGTTTTAACCTTACTTTGAAAATTTTTATATACCTGTAGTTCTTGGGACTGGCAGGTTCCGAATTTTGAATAAGCAAATGATTCCCTACAAAATTACAAGTTTCATCGGTTGTAGAATTTTAATCCTCAGCAGATGCCAACTCTTTGGTCACATCAGCTACCTGATTCCTTCAAATGGAAGACCCCGCCGGTGGGATCCATAGTTTGTAGACGTCGGAGTGAAATTGACAATAAAATTCATTAACATAAACTTTTGCAATTTTGACCATGGCAAATATTAAAGCCAAGAATTGTTAATATAATTTCTTCAAAAAAATGCTGTCAATTTATCAAGACCTAAACTTCTCGTCTCAAGACAAGTCCACCTCGACTGGCCTTAAGAGATTCAATAAAACTTCTTGTCTTCAGACAAGTCCACGTTGACTTGTCTTCAAAACCCGTCCTGAACCGTAGTCATAAAATTAAGACTTACATCTCTGACTATTCAAGTCTCGTCCCTGGCCGCCAGCTAGACATAGCCGTCTTGCAGACGAACTTAATATTAGCCAAGACAAACCTAAAGACGAAATATTTCAATCGGGTTGTGTAAATACAATATTTCGTACAAATTATTGTTTTTCTCTGATAAGATTTTTATTTAGCTAAGTCCGAGGTACCTCAAGGTCCACTTTTGAAGAGAATCCGAAGAAGAAGGGATAACATTTTTTTGCACTGCTCCAGTCAACAAGGTAATAAACTATATTACAAATGAATATAATATGTACCATCCTTGGAGATTCATCATTATTTCTTCGCCCACGTCAAAAGATACGAATAATGATAATTCCCATAAAGGCCAACCAAATTAAAAACAGATAAGAGGGATTTTCGACAAATATTATGACTCCGATTTGGACCAGGGCTTGTTTAAAAATATTTCTACAAACGAAAATCAAAAATAATAACTGCAGGTTCAAAAAAGTTTCCAACCGATAGTCAAACCGATAGTCACTTCTCTCTAGTAACTATCAGGAAAATTCGAAAAACGTTTTGAGACTTCAGAAAGACCAGCAAAGTTTCTTCTACGAATAAAGATCTGTCTTTGCGAATCGATGTTTGAACTGTAAACGTAATATGTTTACATAGTTTTTCACATGGCTTTGTTTTAGAGGCCTAAATTTAGAACGTCGAGTAAGATAGTGACTAGGCACCATCCATAGGCCACGTGTACAACTTTACAGTGAAGGGGGGGGGGCGAGGAGAAAAAGGTGGAATCAACTAATCAAAATAAGCTTCGTGAAATATAAAGAGTCCACTTGTATCATCCACTGTCATATTCAGTTATCAACTTTCTTGAACAATGTGGATTACTGCTGATACTCTATTGCTAGCTTTCTCCGTTTTCCTAAATGCTTTTGGTAAATATAAGATAATATAATATCATATTATTGATTTTAAGTTGATTTTTCAAACGGTTAGGTATATCTTCTATCAAGAAGATTAGTTTCAGACCAAAAAAGATTAATTTTAAAGAATCATATAATTTTGTAAATCTTTCAAAGTGGTTAAAATCAGTTGAAAATATTTTGTTAAAATCCTTAAAAAACTCCAAAGTTTCCTTCTATAACATAAAAAACTACATTTTATTTACATGTCTTAAATAATTTACATATCTTTTGAGATAATTCGCATTTCTCCTAAAAATCTTAGAAAATCTTTGAGAATTAAAAGAATGGCCTTAAAGTCAATTTTTTTATTTTGCAGGATTTCGACAATTTGAAATGTGTAAACAAGATGTAAATTAAAAGTATTCAAAACATTGTGACACAGTAAATCCCAGGGATATTATTCGTCTCGTGATAAAAAAATATTTGCCGTCGGCTAATTGTAGTTTTCTATTGTTGCCATATGTCCACGTTTCGAAATCGCACCGATTCTCTCTTTAGTAATGCGATAGACCTTTATTATGTAGGTATAAAGAAGGGATACAAATATTTTAGATAACGGTTTTTTTTCTGCCGAATTGATTATAATACTAATATTGCTTTTATATTTTATTTGAAAAATTTGGATTCTTCTAAAAATGGAAAGACAATTTGTTAATTTGAAATCTTTCAAATAGGGTCATCCACTAATTTTTTTGTTTTTGCATATGAAATTATGCGCTCCAAAATCACCAATTGTACCAGTATACTGTAAAAAAGCTTTTTTTTCAATTAACATTTGAAAAAGAAAACTGTGTTCACATTTCAAATTCCTATTTTGGTCGCGCCAATTCTGCCATATTGATGTGACGAAGCACGTTTTTTTATAAAAGCGATAAGAAAACAGCGCCACCATTAGTATTTTTTGCCTGAATGTAGAAACACCTCTGTCAAAAATCCAGATCATTATTTATATCCAGACCCGAAGGTGAAGAACAACAAAATTTACCAAATTTTTCGGCGTATCATGTGCCTTACAACATTTTTAAAGGTGACACTATAGCGTTGCGAAGATTCAAATCCTATAATAATAAATTGTATAACAATTGTATAGAAGTATTCATGAACGCATCTGCAAAAAAAGTGAGGTTAGGTTTTCTGGGTGCAATATTGCCAATATTTCATATATGTAACGATTTGTCTGAAGCAATTATCATTCTAAATTCATAAATTAAATAAATGAAAATAAATGTTTCAAAGGGTTGGCGTCATTCGTCCCATTGACTTATTTTTTCGCTTTCGAACCTCGAGTCTCAGCAGCGTTGAAGTTGGAGCACTTTGCAAAAAAAAAACACTTATAAGTGTAATCACTTTTGGAAAAGTATCCAAACTGGCTTTAACGTGTTGAGGACGCCACTGTTTCTTTTAACACATGGACATTTCCAGTTGACGTTTTGTCACTTTTTAATACATTTTTATAAATTATTGACTTAACAAAATTAAGTTTTGATTTGACATTTGAATTCACTGGGAGTCAAAGTTTATCAAAAAACTTAACTAATAGGCAAATAAAATTTGTGTGCATTCTCCAAATCAAAACCTCTTCCATTTTATAACTTTAAAATGAAAAATTATACATTTTGAATATTTAGAATTTTAAAAAATTAATTAAAAAAAGGTATGAATAAAAATTCATAATTCCTGATGCTTTCAGAAATTAGTGACTATAAATGTTGAAAGCTACTATTTCCACGTTTTTTATGAAGTAACTGCAGCTTCAATTAGATTTTTTTTCAGCAGCTTCCATGACCCTGCATATAATTTGAAATGCTCATAAAGTCAGATGAAAATAATTGTCAATTTGATCTAATTTGATGAAATTTTCTTACTCTTTTTCAAACTATAGAATTTTGATTGAATCACCACAACTTTAAGCGAAAAATAAATTTTATATGATGCTTAGCTGACGTGTACTAATAAGCTGTCAAACTGGATGCCAGAACAAAAATCAAGAGATATTTCTTATTTTCTTTCCTTTTTCTCTTTCTTGCTTTTGCGCGAAATGTCAGCAAAAATATAGGCTTGAATTGCAAAAACAAAGTGAATGAATATTTCAAGATTATTTCATATATTAATATAAAAATTGCATGAGACTAATAAAAATTTCGTTCTTTTTCTTTATTATTTTTTTTTTTCTTTGATTTTTCCCTTCTTGATCGTTATAATGGATATCATATCTATTACATTAATACTCACATATTGCTGTTTAACCTTACAGAATTAATAAGATCAGCACCGAGGACTTTGGAGGATTTATTTCCCCGATACAACGGCGTCTTGCCTCCTGTCGCACGGATTCGATATGAAGGTCAGTTGCGCAATTTCGAAACATTCGGTGATAGACCCATGATCCACCGTACGATAAATTTCTTAAGAAGGGATCATATTATATTTGGATATAAGTTTGCAGGCATTTATATTGGTAATCCATGTCGTTTATTTTCTGATTTGGACAATATATATTGCCTATATGACATGAATGAAGAAAATTGGGTTACTTTACCCCGTGATTTATCTCGAAGATTGGGTTCAAACCGTATTTTTCAACTTGTTATTGCGCGCGATGAAGTTGCTGCTAGACACGTATCAACATCGAACGATCCCGTATACAAAGAAGCACACATTAGAGCATGCAGAGAGGCAAACAATCAAGCAGATATTGTAGAAGGAGTGCAAGCAAATATTGTAAGAAGACGTATAAGAAACATTGATAACTGCATCAGAGCAATCTGGGAAGCATACAGTCAAGCATATAATTATGAATTTTCCCTTTATTTATACCAGCATGGGGAATATAATATAAACGGGCATAGAATGAGATATACGGCAGAAGACGCGTCTACGAGTAGAAATAATAATTAAAGTCGATAAAAAGGGAAAATATCTAGTCTTTGTATGTAATATAAGAAATTCGAAAGAACACCGATTCCCAGATAATTCATATGGCTCAAGATTCTCCAACGATAGAACCTTATCACATTAGGATTCGATTTTTTTTGCAACGTCAGGAAATATTCCTCGGAGGAAAGATGCAATATTAGGACTGTATCCATCACGGTGAAATTACGAAACTCATGTTGCAATAATATCATTTATTTTCTTTATTCAGGAAAATCGCTTTATTCACGGCATTTGGTTGATTTCAGAAATATAAATGTAATTTCAGTTAAAATGGCACAGTATTATTCAGCGTTCACAGGACAAGAGTTCGAGTCTTGCTGGATCCATGAACTGGCTTTGCAAGAAATAGTGTTTTGACGAAAGGTACAGTTTTTTTAACAGCGGCTGTCCGAAAATTGCACAGCCGCGCGTGAAATTCGCGCTGGCGCCAGGCCGAACCCAAGTCCGCTGTACTACACCCAGGTTTTACTGCAATCTTCAGCGTGTCTTACAATAATATTTCAGCTGAACACTAGTGCAGATTTTGTACAAAAAAAGGTTGAGCTGCTGGTGTGTAGAATCAGTAGTCTTTTCCGTTTTGGACATTGATTGGCCATCGAGTAACGCGGAAAACTTTTTATTGTAATGCAATGTAATTAACAATTTGAAATAAAACAAAATAGCCTATAATAATTTATCATTGATTCGTTCAGTGATTTTGTCCCCATTGAAGTTCTTATGTTTGGTTAAAGTTGAACCAATTTTGTTGAAAACTCGTCTTGTTCGATAAAACATGAATTTTCTGGACCTTTCATGTTTTTGAGGCAGCATTTAGTATCATCTCATCATGAGCCTCACAATAATAATAATAATTATTGGTTATTAAGTAAAATCAATTGCGTTGTCACAATAATCCATCATATGAATATGTGCAAAAGTTAAAGTCTTGGAACAGATGAAGTTGGATCAATTTATTTTATAACGAACTTGTATACAAGGAAACATAATTGAAAATATAGAACTTTATTGTTAAATAAGAGTGTTTTGGTTCTCAAATCTCCAATTTAGCACGCCGAGTAAGTTAGTGACTAGGGGCTGTCCATGTACCACGTTTTCGTTTTTTTAGGGAGGAAGGCAGGAGGTTAAAAAGGGAGAGTATACAAATAAAAAATTGGCTTCGTGGTATATAAACAGATCCCTAGTACATATACGAAAACGTCTATAAGGAAATTCCTTCTCTCCATAAATCAATATCATATATATGCTGTCATTAACTGTCATCTACTGCCATCTATCAAAATAAAAAATAAAGATCACTGATGGTATATCTCATTCCACGCTTTTGCCATTTTCCTTGATTCTATTTGTAAATTTTCAACTGAAGTCATTTATCTTCGATCAAAGAAATGCAGTTTCAACGAAATTTCCAACCAAAATAGATGAATTCTCAACAATAAATGTTATAGTTGAGAATAAATAAAGATTGAATTTGAAATAAGTCTCATCAAAGGGTATTTTTAAGGTTGAAATAATAGATTGCATAAATTGTATATAATCCAAAGGAGATGCGGTAAAAAATTTTGTTTACACTGCTCCAGTGATCAATGCATATAGTTATATTAATAATTATCATAAATTGTAGTAATGTTGCAGATTCATTGTTAATTCTTCACTCACATCAAAAAGGTACAAATAATGATAATTCCCGTGAACACTCATTCCATTAAAAGCACTTGATGGCTTCATTATACTATTTTAAACTGAAAATATATAAACTATTCTGACAATTCGACGCCGAGAATTTTCAAGAAGAATGATAATTTGCAGTTGGCTCAGGGAAGCTTCCAAATGAATGATAGTTTGAAGTTACAATTTTGACTAGTAACGAGAAATTTTCGACAAGGATTATGATTCTAATTTAAACCAAGGTTTGTTTAAAAATGTTTTGAGAAACTAAAATTATAAAAATATTACCTACGCAAGAAATAAAAAATTACCATGTTTCGTGTCACAAGAAAGACTTTTTTCTATTTTGCATTTGACAACCACCAACAAAGTCTTCTTTTAAGCAAACTTCTTTCTCAAACCTCACGCGAGTCACGCAAGTATGCTCTGGAGTTTTCGAATCCACAAAAAACAATGCTAACATCAATCGCTATCCATTTCTAATTACTTTCTACAAAAAGAATTTCAGAAAACAGTTCCAAGTTCACAACACCTAATAAGGTCCATTCCAGAGACCCAGCAGTCTCCTGGCACTTTAAAGGAGAGAATCGCATAGAGTGTTTATGAAAAAAAACTAACTACACAATTTTGGTATTGAAATCAGTCACACACTTTTAATAAAATAATTTCAAAGTGTGTACAAGCGAAATGACTATACAATTTTCATATATAAATTAGAGAAGTGACCGTCAAGAAGCTCCAGGTTATCTTTCCAATCCCATAATAATATTTAGCGGCCCCTAAAAACCAACTCTGAAACTTTTAAGGATGTAAACTACGTACAATTAATCTCATAGACAATAATAGATCTATTATCCGAATCTTTGTGAGGCTTTTAAGCGCACTACAGAAACAAATAATTGAGGTTAAACTTGTTTATTCAACAGAAGATATTTAGAGTTTTAGTTTTGGCTTTCCGTTCAGGAAAAGTTAAAATTGTTATTTAATTCTAATGGCCAAAGCCTCATTTTATTCCTTAAAATATTTTCCACAGTTCAATTTAGGTGGATTCCACTTTAAAAATTACTTTAGAAATCATACAGCTATTATTGGTATAGAAAGTTATAGTTTGAATTTAAAAAACACTACCCAAATACAATTGTAGAAAATCCTTCGAAAAATGAAATTAGTCTTTGATCATCAGAATCAAATAAGAATTGTAACTTTTTCCCAAAGAGAAAGCAAAGACTATAAATTCAAATAATTACTGTTAAATAAACAATTTTGACCTGAATTCTCTTTCTGACATACGGTTGAAAGCCTCTGTCAAGATTTTCAGAAATTTTTAACAGATCTATTGTTGTCGATTTTATAAAACATTTCAAAGATTGGCGACTTCCCAAAGTTTCTTCATGCAAAACAACCATAAAGTTTCAAAATTGCAAAAAGTCACGCAGGTCATCTTGAGAAAACTCCAAGGTATGTTCTTGACCTGATTATAATATTAAGTAGCTCCCGAAGACCACTCCAAGTACTTTTAAAAATATAATTCGAAAGAGTGTTCCCGTAAAACAACCATACAATTTTTATAATGAAAATAGGTACAAAAGTTATCTCGAAAAAAATTCAGTTTATGTTTCTGACCCCAGAATAATGTTCAGCAATTCCCAAACACCACCCCACTTCTAACCAAATGATTCCAAACTGTATCCATGTAAAAGAACGAAAAAAATTTAAGACTGAGATTGGTTACACAAGCCATAACCAGAAAGCTCCAGACGATGTTCCCAATGTTCCAAATATTCCAAATATAATACATATAAGTAATATTTAATAGCCCCCAAAAACCAACTGACGCCTTTAACCGACAAAATTCCAAAGTGTCTTCATGTACAATAGCCAATACATTTTGGCCAAATTTTTGGAACTGCAAATCTTTCAATTCTTTCTTGCTCAGTTCAGTCTTTGAAATCTATTTAGAATATTTGTGAAATGAAAGCAGTCTTTGTAAAATCTTTTAAATCTGTCCAAAATCTTCGAAAAATATTTGAAATTTGTGTAAAATCTTCATACAATGTTTGAGATATCATTGCAAACTTTTTCAAATCATTGGGAAATGTTTGCAGCATATTTGAAATATTTGGTAATATTTGTCAAATTATTTAAATCTTTTTAAATCTTTGGGAAATCATTGGTCTTTGTGAACTCTTTCAAATCTATAGAAATCTTTGAAATCTTTGGAAAATCATTGCAATTTGGTTGAAACTTTAAAAAAATTTTAAGAAATCTTTGCCAAATTTTTGCCAAATCTTTGGTAATGTTTGTGAAATTATTCAAATTTTTGCGAAATCTTTCAGAGATCACTGCAATCTTCCAAATATTTGCGAAATATTTTGAAAATATTCAGCAACATTTGTGAAATTATTGAAATCTTTTGTGAAATCTCTGAGAAATAATTGAAGTATTTGAAAAGTCTTTTGAATTCAACCGAAATCTTTATGAAATAATTAGGAAATGATTAAAATTTTTGTTTAATCTTCAAAATCTATCTGAAATCTTTGTGAAATAATATAAGCCTGTGAAATATTTTAAACCTATCCGAAATCTTTGTAAAATATTCGACATCTTTGTGGAATCTTTACAAAATGTTTGAGGAATTCTTGCAATGTTTGTCGATTCTTTCGAATCGATCCGAAACCTTTACGAAACCTGTGAAATCTTTGGGTAATCGTTGAAATCTTTGTGCAATCTTTGAAATCTATGTGAAATCTTTGGCAATATGAATTTTACACCTGTACTATCCATACTGTAATTTTATAATGTTTTAAATCTGAATGATATATTCCAATTAACTTCCATATAAAATACTGAAGCTAGAATGTTGAGGTAAACTTACGAATCGTTTGTGACATTCTTCATCGCTCGGTACTTTTTCAACAAAACTTTTGATTTCCTCAAGTGTTTTGAATGGTAAGTTTCAATCATGTTGTTGAGAAAAACTTTTTTTCGAAGAATAATTCATAGCCACCATATTTTAAAACTTATTCTTCAGGATTAATTGATTTTCCCTTATATTCCCCACTTCTGTTCTTAGGAGTTTAACTTGTTTTAATACTAGGCGCACTGAACAAAAAGTATTATATAATGAAAGAAGTTTTATCTTTTGAAATAGCGAAGTAAATTTAAAAACAGTCAAATAAATTATAAAAAATGATTCACATTTGTGGTTTAATGTTTTGTCTAATCTTTTTGTTGGATTATTTTTTCAAACAATTATTTTTTAACCTGTGACATTAGAGGTGTCAGGAGAGGGAGGTCTTATTTAAGAAATGCTGCTTTGTGAGAATTGTTAGTCAGGTTTTAATGCGCTCACATTTGTGTATTTTTCATTTGACGTTCTGGATTGATAATTTTGTTGCGAAAACTCTGTAAAAACGAATTAAAAATTTGTCAAGGTAAAGAAAGGAGTGTTGGGTAATACAAAATTGCCCAAATTTTCTTCAAATACATTGTAGAAATCGTCATCATATTCCAAGGGCAAACCGGTTTCTATAACAATAGTGAAATAAATAAATTGAATAAATTTTCAGTATGTATGTACCTGTACAAACATATATGAAAATATTTTTATTGACATTCAAGGTATGCTTTCATCTTCTCCTGAATTGAATTCTAAAAGTTGCTGTTCTTTAAAGCTATCACTTTCGATCACATTACAATAGGTGCGTGTGTACTTCACAAAAAGAACTTATTACTTTAATCGGGCTGGGTAGTAGTATACATAAAAGACTTCGTAATAATTAATAATTAATCTTTTCTGTGCGCAAATCGGTATGAAATGAAATAAGTTAGTTTATGATTCTAAAGATGAAAAAACATACAATGTTCACTTAATTGTTCGAAAATTTGATATAAATAAATTTTTGCGGATTTTATCTGACATTTATAAAAGTAAATTTATACAAACTATCCAGGAATAAACACGCGATTTCTTTCAGAAATAGAATGCAGAAAAACGAGGACTTATAAGTACGTAGAACTAACGGCATGATCTTAATTTCAATGTTGGCAATGCTCAAGTAAGAAAGCTTTCTGCACTATGCTTTTCTGATATATATATTTTTTTTCGTTTAAACGCTTTTTTATCAAATTAGATTTTCAGGTGGTATGAGTATTTTCGCAGAATACCATAGACATTATTTTCCATCAGAAGTTTGTTTCTTTTATCAATTTCGCTTCATAAAAATTATGGCAGTTATGTGTTCCATTATTTCGAAGTTGTCTGCACTGCTGGAGTCGAGCTCAGAGATGTCAATGTTGGCTCCCTGGGCTTCTGCGCTTGCGTTAGGGCCGCGCGCTGGTTGACCGCAGTTAGCGCGCAATTCAAAATGGGTGCTAGAAACAATTCTTGTAACTACAATAAATAATTATTATGAAATGCACAAGAATTTGCATAAATTGTATTGATAAAAAAATTTCATGTTATATAAGTTATTCTTTGGCATTCAATTGAAATATACTGTTATCTAGAAAATATATGTGTTGCGAATTTTTTCTTGCCTGAAATCCAAAGTTATAGATCTTATAAACCTTCTTGTGAATTTAATACTCATTATTTATTCCAATTAGGCCTCGAGCTGTCGAATGGAGGTGCGCAAATCAGTAACACTCATGTTTGGCACGATACATTGAAATGGAAATCAAAGCACATGAAAAGTAATGAAATAGGTAGTTATTTCGCAAAATTTGATTCGTTTTGTTTCAAATTTTATGAAAGCTCAATTCTATTAATAATTAATTGAACGAGAGGGACAACACAAAAATTGTGGACAAGATTATAAACAATTTTTTCTTTAAAAATATTATAAACACGTCTTATTCATAATATAGCAAATTTCACGTTCAAAATGAATTCGTCTGCGCATTATCCGATTTTATAAATGCAGAAGAAGCTTTCTGTAAACTCTCACGTTGCCTTCTTTTTTTGAATATCAAGAGAGTTTTACCATATCAAATTTAACTTGAATAAGATTAGCTTCGACAATTCTATTGTCTGCTTTTGCGCAAAGTTCCCACATGTACAAATCCTTTGAATCAGTTGGAAATACAAACATGGATATTTTCACCTTCCAAGGATTAGCCTCAATTATTATTGCTTCTAGTGTGCAAATTTTTGTATTGATTTTCATACGAGTCTTATTTCGTAGCATGAAAAAATGAAGCATTGGAAAATAAAGTATTCAATCCTAAGAGAAAGCTTGTTAAGTAAATCTTTGCATACTCCCGATATTTTTGAATTAATGTTTCATTAGATAACATTCTACAGGCTGCATGTACAAGCGAAACGTTTTTGAAACTCTCAACATTCATTGTATTCATTATAACTATTGGTTCACAATATTAAAGGAAAACCCGAAATTTGGTTACTTTCCACTTCTTGCGTGATTTTAAAGTCCCAATTTTTCTCTGAAATTCAAAAAATATGCCTTTCCGCATAAGTTGTAATCTTCTACTTCATTTTTAAATCTTTGACCAACTTTCGCTAATCCTACCAGAATGAACCACTTTTTCAAAAAGCGGTCCATTACTCCCTCACAGAACAAATGCATAAAGTCTAAACCAAATATGAATATCGTATTGAGCATAGGTCTGATTCGCAAAAGTGGAGTTCGGCCTTTATGATGGCCACTTTGAGTTTGATTCCTAAAGGACTCTTTGGTCCTTTCTGGACAATCTACCTTTCGATATTCAGTTACACCGTCTTGATTCTGTCTGAAATAATTTGCAAGAATGTCATGGTATTTTTGT
This sequence comes from Andricus grossulariae, assembly GCA_011634705.1. Taxonomy (NCBI): domain Eukaryota; kingdom Metazoa; phylum Arthropoda; class Insecta; order Hymenoptera; family Cynipidae; genus Andricus; species Andricus grossulariae. The sequence continues at coordinate 19,209 of JAABKJ010005016.1, forward strand.
GTACATTAACATCAACACACTTTTCAAGACCTTCTTTTATACTAAAATAGGTTTATTCTCCAGTGCGTCCATCTGAATCTTGCATATCTCTAATATCGTAAACAGCTGTCTTTGTACCTAAAAAAGTCTAGATCCGCGTTTTCTTAAACCGGTGTAACTGAACAGATTCTGAGTTCTTTAATTTCATCTGGCTCATCCTCAGGTACTTATATCACCCCATCTTCGAATCCATCATCTGGATTGCTTGATTCGCTTGATCCACTAAATTCTTCAGAAACTGGAAATTCATTGACATGTCGTATACACCGTTAACAAAATTTTTTGAAATTTATAATTGATTATTAAAGTCAAAATGACTTTTGTTTTCATCCAGTATATTTTGTTTTAATGTGCAAGCCGTCATCAAATGGCAGTCAATTTCATTTCGGTTAACTTTTTAATTTACATTCGATTTTCGAAAATTGCATACCGCTCTAAAAAAAAATTTGGTTTCTTTCCTCTCAGACGAAACGAAACATTTAACAGACTTGGGTTTCGCAGTCAAGATTGAATCAAAGTCAGATCACAATGCCTGAAATACATATTTTTTTGTACAACTTCAATCGGAAAATTCTGAATCGACTCCGGCCTTATTTCAACCTCTTCGAACTTTACTCATAGATAAAATTAATTTAAATTCATCTTCTTACCTGAGTCGGCATTTTTCCCAATTTCGTTATCATTCATCAAACTACTACTAGAATCTGTGGTAGCTTTAACTTCAGCGACATGATAATTTTCATTTTCCCTCACAAGATTTTCATTCAAAACATTTTCTCCAATGATCTGATCCGAATTTCCAAATTGAGGTATTTCATTGATTATCTCGTCGGTTTCTGATTCTTCCTCATCATCAGCATCAACATCATCTGTATACAATAATTTTTTAATTTACGTCCACCATATTTGTTTTGTAATATAAAGTTTTAAACATCATTACATAAATGAACAAAATATTCAAACTATATAACCCAACGAAAAAGTTTTCTCAATTTGAGGCTAGAAGTGACGTGCATTCTTATAGTGAAACATTATTTATAATAATATAAGTACTTACTTGCACTTTAACCGCGTAAATATGGGATGCAGACAATTGCTTGATGCCTCTGCATTTTCGTCAATTTAATTTCAATGGCAAATTATACTTTCTTCATTGACCACCATCAGTCACCACCATCACCACTAATCTCAATCACTTACACAAAATTTATAAGTTAAGTTTGGCACAAACTATGACTCAAATTACCTTTCAGGAGACTTGAGGAATTTGAAGTTTCACCAAATTTGCCACTTTTTAAAGTTTCACACTTGAAAACTGCAAGTAATAAGTAAACGAAGAGAATAGGCCCGATGCGAAATCGACCATTTTCGATGTCTGTAAACGGTGGTCAAACGAGGCTTTTGGATGTATATGTAAATAAAATAAACAATTATACGCCTGTCATTAATTATTAATAATGATTATTATTTTTGAAAAATTGGGAGAATATATCACATAAATTCATCAAACCAATATATGAAATAATTGAAACCTTGCCAGAGATAAAGTTGGACCAACAAAGGTCTCTTTTTTTTAATCTTTATTTAAACTGTCAACATTATGAGTTGATACAATTTTTCAAAAGACAAAATTTGTTCTACGATATACAGGTATGCGAGGAAATAGAACGGCACATCTACATAAAACTTTATTTTTGAATAAATTATTGGCATTAGGCTTTAATGTAGAATGTCGAGTGAGATAGTGACCAGGCGCCATCTATATACCACGTGTCCAATTTTTTGTGTGGGATGCTGGAAGAGAGGTCAAATGAAGGGAAGTGAGTAAATCAAAATTTACTACGTGGAATATCGAGAATCGAATAGTTAACATACGAAAACATCTGCTAGGAAATTCATTTTCTTCCTAAATCAGTATCATCTACTGTGATCTACTGTCATCTAATCTAATGAAAAATGAGGATCGTTGCCGGTACACTATTTCTCACTTTTGCGCGTTTTTCTAATTTTGTTGGCAAATATGTAATAATATATTATCATATTTATAATTTTAAGTACACTAGAAAACAAACACACTAGATGGGCCAGCGATTACAATATGAAATTATTATTAATACAAAACTTTTGTATATCATATAATCCATGCTTTTATTTGAACGTTGTAGTGATAAGATATCGCAAGCGGTTTTTAAACAATGAATGTGAATTTTCAACAAAAAAGTAAATTTTGAGGAAGTGTCTACGCGTAACGAAAAAGTCCAGCTATACGTATCGAAATTTTGATTCAAATAGCCCCTTTTCCAGCTTCTTCTATTTGTCCTGATAAAATCCATCTATTTGTACCAAAATTTCGGTACCTGTAGCCACGGCCAAATTTTAAACCCAACTTCCAACCGAGCAGATAATTTTTCTATCAGGAAATTAATTTTTGACCAAAAAGGACGAATTTTCAACAAAATATAACTTAGATTGTTACTCAATATTTTGAAAAATGATAGATATTAGCCTCAAATCTTACACACTGTTTCTGACATTTTTAGAGATATTACAATGTTTTTAAATTTAGCTCAAAAATTACTTTTCAAAAATCATTACAAATTTTCTCGGGAATCTAAAGAAAAGTTTTGTATTCTCTTGAAATCTTTTGAAATTCTTGAACAGCTTGTATTTTTTTCAAATATACAGAACTTTACATTTGAAACATTTTTCTTAAATCTTGAAATTGAAATTTTTCATTACATCTCAAAACTTCTAAATTCAAATTTTAACAGTTTCTAATTTAAAACACTTACATTTTGAATATTTTCAATTTATTGCTCTTCAATATTCAAGGTGCGTAGTAGAAAATAATGCAATTCTATATGCTCTTTTTAGACAGTGATAAGTGAAAATGACTTCGTTGATTTACGTTTTGGAAATTCTTATATAATTTTGTACATGTATAATATATGTATGTAGCCACAAATCAAAAAGAAACTATGCATGAACTTCAAGTTATCTGAATCAGCGACTGTAAATGTGAAAAGTTACTATTTTTATCTATTTTTGTAAATTGCTGCAACTATAATCAGGTCCTTTTTCAGAAACTCCATTATTAGTGCAACCAATTTCAAATGATTTTAAATTGAAGATAAAAATGATTTATATGTCGATCCATTATAATGAGAATTTTATATTTTACATATAATTAAAATTAAAGAATTTCTATTGAATCACAACAAAATCAAGCGAAAGAAAATGTATAAGATGCGAAAATGTCGTGAACTTATAAAATCTGACACTAGGTGTTAAAAATAAAAATATCGGAAACATAGGAGCTTCAACGTTGACGAAGGAAAGGAATGAACCGCAAGAATATCCGTTTTTTCTTACGGACATAATAAGCTCAATGCCAAAGACTTTAGAAGAATTATTTCCTAGATACAACTGTGCCTTGCCCCCTATCGGAGAACTTCCACCTCAATGTAGTTGAAGCTTTTATAATTTCCGGCAACTCGGTGATAGCCGCATGGCCTATCCAAGTGCAACTTCCTTAGCGAGAGGTCATGTCATCGTTGGATGGAAGCAGGGCGATTATATCACAGCGCCGTCCACTTTGTGTCGCCAAGAAGATATATTCGTTATATTTATCATGAAAATAGACCGGTGGCTTATTCTGCATCAAGATGAACTCAAGAAGTTGGGTCCAGGTCGCGTTTCTCCAATTGTTCAAGTACGCGATCACGTTGCTGAAACACACAAACTAACATCGAACAGACGAATAGCTAAACTAGCACAGCATTGCAGAAATCAAAGAAGGATACAGTCATGTACATATAGATGTTTCCCACCGTTATTTACTGGGAAAAATATGAACCACTTCGAACTGGCATCTGCTTAGCCATCCATAAACTTCATCGCCGATTTGAAGGTGTCGAAGGTATTCGAAGATAAGGAAATATAAAAATGAGGAAAACAACAGTTGGGAATACATATGAGATTATATAGGTGATTCTCACAATTTCACCAAAACCTAACTAGAAATTCGGTAAGACGGGATTCGCACTAAATCAATCAAACCGATGTGATCCGATCACATGTGTCCCTCTCTATGAAACCTATGGTTGAGCGAAAATGCACTCTGTTCCAAACCATGAACAAAATGAACAAATACAAGTTAGGTTGAAATGATAATGAGCACTCTTAGCAATGGCCAATTGCCTTGGCGTGACTTTCCCAGCAGGATGATAGTGAATAAATTGAAATTTAGATCTGCCACAGCGCTTACTGAAACGTAAGATTAAAATATTAATTTTGTGAAAAATAAAAACCGGTCTTTTCTGGTAGGAAACTAATC
>JAABKJ010005017.1:0-23583 GCA_011634705.1 Andricus grossulariae
TTCCAGTTTCACAGTTCGTGAAAGTTATCTACATATGATCGATCGTTACCAACTCCGATGATAATACAGATTCCTTCGACTTCTCTCTTGGTTATTTCTTGCAATTAGGTTAAATCAAATTTCGATTGACTCAATAAAATATGTTATTGACTCAAAATACATCAATGGTCGAATCTACCAAATATTCCATCTTTCAAAAGATTTTTATAAAACAACTAAACATTAGATGGAATCTGTATTATCATCGGAGTTGGTAATGATCGATCATATGTAGATAACTTTCACGAAGTCTGAAACTGGAAATCAACTGTATCGGTCTAAGGTAACTCCTTAAATAACAGAAATTCTTAACGTCATTTCGGACCAGCTGGAATTTGAAAATTTATAAATGATTAATTTCTGAAAAAGATTTTTCTCCTTCGTTCCAGTGGGATTCGAACACCACGAGCGAAAAGGAAAAACTTTTTTTCAGAAATTCTTAATTCTTAATTTATAAAGTTTAAAATTCCATCTAGTTCTTGAAAGTTATCTACATGCGATCGATCGTTACCTACTCCGATGATAATACAGATTCCGTCTAATTTGACTTCTTTTCAAAACATAACTCCTTGATATGAAAAGCGTATATCTGGAAAAAGTATCAGCCTTCGATCTCTCTAGTAGCTTAGTGGTTAAAGCACTTGACCGGCAATCGGAAGACGTGAGGTTCGATTCCCACCGGGGCGAAGGAGAAAAATCTTTTCTTTTGAGAAATTATTAATTTTCAACTAAACATTTTTTTTACCCAAATTTTGATTGATTCAAATTTTGGTCGAATTGCAATATTCAAATGAGATATTTAATTTTTGAAAAACTATTAATACGAGAGGCTTGAGAGCGTTGAATGCTGATGTAGATGATTAAATGGGGTTTCATCATGATTATTGACGAGCACTCTGGCTAGTGGATTAATAGTGATCAATGAAGGTAATATCACAGAAAGCGAATGTCGCATAGAGATGGTAAATGTGGTCACCTGGTATTCAATGCGAGAATGTTGCTGGATATTCAACGTTTTCTCTCTCTGAAGTCCACAAATACTGCATTTTTGTAAATGACCGGTCGTCCGGTTTATTATGAAAATGAATAAACAACCTTCTTTTGGATTTCAATTTTCAAAACGCTCTACATTCCAATCCGTGAAAATTCAAAGAGAATCAGTGAAATTTCACTGATCATCAGTGACGTATTTCTAACTATTTAAATCAGTGAAAATACACTGGGAAACAGTGATTATTCACTGAAATTCTAGACATTTTGATCTGGTTTTCCAATAGAAAAGTTACTTAATTTTCATTAAAACTTCAGTAACTTTTTACTGGAAAACCAGTAAAAAACGAATGGAATTTCAGTAACAATCAGTGACATACTTCTGGCTATTAAAATCAGAGAAAATGCACTGAGGGAGTAAGAGTCATTTTTATCTGATTTTCTAATAGGAATCTTACTGAATTTTTACTGAAACTTCAGTAAGATTCTACTGGGAACACAGTAATTCAAAGTTCTTTAGTAATTTAGTTAAAAAATGAGCTTTTTTATTTGAAAATTCGATCATTTGGTCGAAAATTCATGCATTTTGTGAAAAAATTGTCTTGATTGGTAAAAAATTAATCCTTTTGTTCAAAATTTTATATTTTTGGTTGAAAATTACTTTTTTACAAAAAGTATAACTATTCAATTTCTGATTGTTAATTTACCTTTCTAAGTTGAAAATTCAACTATTTGGTTTGAAAATTCATGTATTTCGTTGAAAATTAGTTGTTTGGCAATTAATTTTTTTAATGAAAATTTAACTATTCCATTATTTTTTTGTAAATTTATCTTTTTTTAGATGAAAATTCGACTATTTTTTTGAAAACTCCTATATTTTCTTAAAAATTCCTGCATTTTGCCAAAAGTTTGTATTTTGTAGTAGAAAATTAATCTTCTCGCTCGTCATTTTTATATTTTAAATTTCTTCTATTTTAATATTATTATAAAATTAAATTAATAAATATAATGTATACATTTTGCTATAATTTTCATTATATATATTTATTTATATAGAGCATATTTAACATAATTTTTTTAAATAATAATTATAATTCGTAAAATAATCTATTTTTTTGAAAATTGTGTTTTTTTGGTATAAAATGATTTTTAAAAAAATTCAAAATTTATCTATTCCATTTTTGTTAAAAATTTATTTTTTATAGTTTAAAATTCAATTATGTGGTTGAAATTACGTTTTTTGTCCATTGAGGATTCAACTGCTTGTGTTGAAAATTGGTTGTTTTTGGTTAAGTTCAACAGTTTTTTTTTACTTAAAATAAAAATATTTTTTAATTGAAATATCAACTATTATATTTTTTCTTGCAAATTCATCTCTACGGTTGAACATTTAACTATTTTGATAAAAAATCTTTGTTTTTTGTTTGAAAATCTATTTTTCAACTGAAAAATTAACTACTTTGTTAAAAAATTCGTTATGTTTTGGTTTAATATTACTATGTTAATAGAAAATTTATCTAATTATTTTTTGGTGTAAAATTAATCTTTTTTAGTTGAAAATTTAACTATCTGGTTTACAATTTATCTTTTTAAGATGAAAATTTAAGTTCTTCGTTAAAAATTCACGTATTTTGATGAAAATTGGTATTTTTTGCTAGAAAATTAATCTTCTCGGTTTTTAATTCATGTCTTTGTTCGAAATAATTTTATTAGAAAGTAATCCTTCTTGATGAAAATTAGGGTGACTTTAATATAGATTTTTTTAAAAAGATTTTTCTATTTTCCGATCTCTCTAGTAGGTTGGTGGTTAGAGCACCTGACCGGCAATCAGTTGGCCTGGCGTTCGAATCCCAGCGGAGCGAAAAGAGAAGATCTTTTTTCCGAAAAAATTTAATTAAAAAATTTAATGGAGTAATGCACTCTAATTGTGCAAAATGACTGAAATTTCAGTGAATAGTCACTGATTCAAATAGTCCAAAGTATATCACTGATTCTCAGCAAAATTCCACTGATTCAAATTTATAATAGAGAAAATAATAACAATTTAGAATCAACAATTAAGATCAAATTAACTCCACGAAATGTGCTTGAAGAGAAACAATCCCGTTTCTGCAACTAGTTCACGAACTACCGCAAACCGGAATTTCCGTATCGATAATGAAACTAATTCGTGTATCGTATCCCTTTGGCGTACTTTGTTCCGTCCAATATTCCAGTCCTCTGATCTTTCAAATGGTCCGCTTTATTGGAAACTTTTAGTTTGATAACATGAAGGTAAAAACGTCACAGATTAACCAGTGGCTGAAAAGCTCTTTCACTAGTCCTCATAATAACAAAAATATCTCCTCAAATGTTTTAAATAATTTGACAGATAATATTTTATGTACTTAATTAATCTAAACTGTTTTATTAAATTAAGTCTGCATTCAGTGTGATTTGGGACACATTATGACTTTTTGAAGCTCTTCGCCTGGGGTGATTGCTAGAGAGATTGATCAGAGAACTGGGTCGGAGCAGTCACGCTCACCCCGAAAGGCATTTGGCTGAATGGTATGATAATAAAAAAGGATTTAAAAGAAATCAAAAGAATTCCAGGTGAATCTTAACGAAATCAGGATATAAGGCTTCAGAACAATTCAAGTTAAATTCAATATTACTAGAATTTATTTGAAAAATACAAAAAAATCCATTTTTTCAGTAAAATTTTAGTGAATTTAGAAGAATTTAAGGGAAATGACAATAAATCGGTAAAATTTATAAAAATTCAAGGTGAATTAAAAACATCAAGTAAATAGAAAACAATTTAAAAATATGAAAAAGTTCACTGAATTAAGTTACTTTGAAATGAGTAAAATGAGCAAATAAAAAAAATCATTGAATTGGATAGAATTGAGTGAATTTATTAGAATTCAAGAGGAACCAAAAAAATTAGGAGAATTCCTAAGATTTCAAAAGAATTTAAAAGAATTCAGGATAAATTAATAAGAATTCAAGGAGAATTCCAAATTAATTCAAATGAATTACAAAAAATATTTGAAAATATTTGAAATCCTACGAAATATTTTGAAAATCCATACTAAAATATTATAAAATCTATTGAAAATTCTTTTGAATCGTTGAAATTATTGAAATTAATTTTTTCATTAAGAATTCATCTTTTTTATTTAAAAATTGTATTATTTGGTTCAAAATTGAATTATTTTGTTGAAAATTCTACTGTTTTGTTAAAAAATCACACTTTTTGGTTTAAAATTTAACTGTTTTGCTAAAAAAATCGTCTTTTTGGATAATTCAAAATTTTGATTGAAATTTTTCTTCTTTCTTGATTGAAAATTCAACTTTTCTGTTCAAAATTCATCTTGTTGGTGAAAAATGCAACTGTCTGATTACAAATTCATTTTTTGGTTGAAGATTATTTTTTGAAACTGAAAAGTTAACTATTTTCTTTGAAAATCAACTGATTAATTGTAAATTAACTTTTACGTTTAAAATTTATATTCTCTGGTTGAAAATTCAACTAAATATTGAAAATTCCTCTTTTGTAATTAAAAATTAATTCTCCACAATCAAAATTCAATCACACCATTTTTTATTTAAAAATTGTATTATTTGATTCAAAATTGAATTATTTTGTTGAAAATTCAACAATTTTGTTAAAAAGTCGTACTTTTTGTTTGAAAATTTAAAATTCATCTTTTTGGTTCAAAATGCAACTGTCTGATTAAAAATTCATTTTTTGGTTGAAAATTCATAATTTTAATTGAATTTTTTTTTTGTTAAAAATTATTTTTTGAAACTGAAAAGTTAACTATTATGTTTAAAAATCAACTGATTAATTGTAAATTAACTTTTTTGTTTAAAATTCATATTCTCTGGTTGAAAATTCAACTAAATATTGAAAATTCGTCTTTTCTAATTAAAAATTAATTCTCCGCAATCAAAATTCAATCACACTACTTTTTAATTAAAAATTGTATTATTTGATTCAAAATTGAATTACTTTGTTAAAAATTCAACAATTTTGTTAAAAAGTCGCATTTTTTGTTTTAAAATTTAACTGTTTTGCTAAAAAATCGTCTTTTTGGATAATTCAACATTTTGATTGAAATTTTTCTTCTTTCTTGACTCACAATTTTTTTATTGAAAATTTAACTATATTGTTCAAAATTCATATTTTTTGTTAAAAATGCAACTGTCTGGTTAAAAATTCATTTTTTGGTTGAAGATTCATAATTTTAGTTGAAAATTCTTTTTTTTTTCCTTAAGAATTATTTTTTCAAACTGAAAAGTTAACTATTTTGTTGAAAATTCAACTGATTAACTGTAATTTAACTTTTTTGTTTAAAATTCATATTCTCTGATTTAAAATTAAACCATTTAATGAAAATTCGTCTTCTTTAATTAAAAATTAATTCTCGACGATCAAAATTCAATCACACTATTTTTTGTTAAAAATTGATATTTTCTAGTGTAAAAATGTAACTTTTAGTTAAAAATTGTTAGGAAAGAAAAAAAAAATTAAATAAAAGTAATTCAAATAAAATTTAGACTAACATCACATTCATTGTTTAAATCATTTAGTCAACAATTTATTAAATTTGATGAAAATTCGTTTTCCTGATAGAAAATTCAACTATTTGGTTAAAAATTGATATATTCTGTTGAAATTTTTTTTTTGTTATATTCTACTGTTTTTTGTATAAAACTAAAATATTTTTTTTTTAAATATCAACAATTACATTTTTGATAAAAATTAGGCTGGAAAATTCGACATTCTTGTAGAAAATTAATTTTTTTTATTGAAAAATAACTTTTTTAATTAAAAATTTAAGTTATAGATTTTTTTTTAATTGATCTTTTTTAGTTGAAAATTCATGTATTTTCTTAAGAAAATCGTTTTTTTTTAGAAAATTAATCCTCCTGATTTATTTGGTAGAACATGCATTTTATTAAAAAAAAATTTTTGTTCATATGAAATCAATTTTTTTAGTTAAAAATGCAACTCCATGGTTAAAAAGTAATCGATTGACAATCCAACTCTTTTTTTTAAAGAATTAGTCTCTTGAAAAATTCTTAAAACTTCAACAGTCTTGTCAAAATTCGTTTTATTTTTTTTTTAATTTAATATTTTTTATTTGAAAATTCAAATATGTGATTAAAAATTCATGTAGTTTCTTTTGAAAAATCGTCCTTTTTGATAAAAAAAAAATACTTTTGTTTTAAAGTTTAACTACACTGTAACCTGGATTTAAGAAACTTGGATTTACGACGTTTCTAGAATTTCAGTCCGCAGCATTTTGGTGAAGCGGGGACCGCGGGACCACAAGAGAGGCGATGCTCAGTCATGCGTGACCAACAGTAGCGCAGAAACAGAGTATGTCGTAACCTGGATTTATGATCGAGGTTACTGCACGCCATGTCCAAAACCATACATAAATCCAGGTTCCAGTGTATTCGGTAGTATTTTTAAACATTTTTTTATCCTTTTTTGCCTGAATTTCAGCGAATCTATTCAAAGCAAGGATGCGCATTAGAATTCGCGTGACACTTCATAAATTTTGTGGGTACAAATCGATTGAAAATTTTATGAGCACTAACGTTTCCGATTTCGCCGAGACATTTAACGCGCCATCAACGGCCATATTAAACTCAAGAATTGCCAGTGCGCATTATCGAAGCTGTATTTCAACATAATTAAAGTTCTTATATGTTTCCGACGTAGATCCATAAACGTTAATTTTTATTAGGCAACAAATAAAACAATATTTCATTGTATTAGTTAATGGTCCGAATGGCCTAATGAGTACATTTGTAACTGGTTCAAAGCCTATAAAATAAATGATAGAACATTAAGAGGCAACATTAACCTAATTTTTTTTTAGGAAAGTAATTTCATCAGTAATTGGAAGAATCATTATACCAGCATTTCTACTTTAAGTTTGCTTAGGATATACGAGTAGATATTTTTAGGAACAAAGTGGCCGCAATACTTCATTTTAAAAATTCCCTCATTTTTTACTGATTTTACCCTGATCAATTTTTAATTTTTCTTGAAAATTGACTTTTCCACCATAAGAGGTGAATCGTCACTCCAAAGAGACGAATTTTCAACGAAACAGTTGAATTTTTTACCAAAAACGATGACTTGACGCTTCAGTGTGGCCGTGCGGTCTCAAAGACCGCACCATGCTCCTGATGTGGGTCCTTCCCCCAACTCGTGTGAAATTTCTTTACTTATTTAAATAGATATAAATATATGTAAGAGTTGAATTTTCCATAAAATAATTATATTTTCAACACAAAAAATGAATTTTTTAACAAATTTTTAAGTTTTCGATCTGAAAAGTTGATTTTTAAAACAAACGGCCGAATTTAAAAAAGAAAAGAATAAACTTGAACCAAAAACAGTTGCATCATCAAGCAGATAATTTAATTTTTTTTAATGACCGTTGAATTTTCAACGAAAAGAGATAAATTTTCAATCCAAAAGGTACAATTTTTTTTACAAATAGACGCATTTTCAACAAAACGGTTGAATATTCAATTAATAACAATGACTTTTTAATAAAATATCTGAATTTTCAACACACTAAATAATTTTTCAATAAAATATTTAACTTTCTAACCAAATACTGAAATTTTCTACCTAAAAAGATAAATTTTGTACCAAATATTCGAATTTAAACAAAAAGAATAATTTTCTACCAAATAACAAAAGTTAGTTTTCAAGATAAAAAGTCGAATTTCTTAGAAAACAGTTCCTTTTAAAGCAGAAAAGACGAATATCCAACAAAAAAATTAAATTTCAACCAAAAAAGGTGAATTTTCAACAAAATGGTCCAATTTTTCATTTAAAAAAAAATTATTAAATTTTAACAAAAACAGTTGCATTTTCAACCAAATAGTTAAGTTTGTAAGCCATAAGACTAATTTTTTAGAAAACAGTTGAATTTTCAATCCAAAAAGTTGAATTAGAAAAAAAACATGGAATTCCTACAAATATAGATGAATTTTAAAACCAAAAAGACAATTTTTCAACAAATAAAGTTGGATTTTTAACTCGAAAATATGAATTTTTGACCAAAAAGTTGCATTTTTATCCAAAAAGGATGAAATTTCTACTAAGCATTTTTAAACAAAAAGGACGAATTTAAACAATATAGTCGACTGTCAACATCAAAATATGAATTTTTGAACAAGAAGTACGAATGTTAAGAAAATAGTTTGATTTTCAACGCCAAAATATGAATTTTTACCCAAATAAACGAGTTTTTAACAAAATAGTTGAATTTTCAACAGCGACATATGAATTTTCAACAAAACGTTAATTTTCGACCAAAATAGTTGAATTTTCAACCCAAAAGGACGATTTTTTAATCAAATAGTTGAATTTTTAACACCAAAATATTCATTTTTAAATAAAAAGGACGAATTACCTACAAAAATAGTTGAATTTTCAACACAAAAATATGAATTTTTAAACAAAAAGGATGAATTGTCAAAAAAATAGTTGAGTTTTCGTACCAAAATATGAAATTTTAACAAAACTATAATTTCCTACAAAAATTGTTGAGTTTTTAACAACAATATAGGAATTTTTAAACAAAAGGGACGAATTTTCAACACCAAAATATGAATTTCTAAACAAAAAGGATGAGTTAAAAAACAAATAGTTGAATTTTCAACCCCAAAATATGAATTTTTAACAAAACGTTAATTTCCTAGGAAAACAGAATTTTCAAAACCAAAATAGGAATTTTTAAACAAAAGGGACGAATTTTCGACAAAAAAAGTTGAATTTTTAACACCAAAATACGAATTGCTAGACAGAATGGGCGAATTTCAACAAAAAATAGTTAAATTTTAAACACCAAAATATGAACTTTCAACAAAACGTTAAATTCCTACAAAAATAGTTGGATATTCAACACCAAAATATAAATTTTTAAACAAAAAGGAGGAATTTTCTTAAAAAATAGTTGAATTTTCAACACCAAAATATGAATTTTTAACAAAACGTGAATTTCCTACAAAAACAGATGAATTTTCAAAAAATATTATTTTTCAACAAAAAAAGTTAATTTGCTACCAAAGTAGTTGAGTTTTCAACCCAAAAGACGAGTTTCCAACAAAATAGGTGAATCCTCCACGAAGGAAGATTAATTTTTAACCAGTTTCATTTTCATCCAAAAAGAATAAAACTGATACTGAAAAAGATGAAATTTTCAATAAAAAGGACGAAATTTCAACAAAAAATAGTTAAATTTTCAACACCAAAATATGAATTTTCAACCAAAAGTTAATTTTTTATAAAAATAGTTGAATTTTCAACACAAAAAGACGAATTTTCAACCAAATATTTGAATCATTCACTAAAGAAGATTAATTTCCAACCAAACAGTTCCATTTTTATCAAAAAAGGATAAATTTATGCTAACACAGATGATATTTTAAACAAAAGAGAGAAAATTTCAAAAAATTAGTTGTATTTTCAACAACAAAATACGAATTTTCAATAAAAAGTTAATTTTCTACAAAAATAGTTGAATTTGCAAGCAAAAAAGATGAATTTTCAACAAAACAATTGAATTTTCAACAAAAAGGATGACTTTTTAACCAAATAATACAATTGTTAACTAAAAATAAAATCGTCAGGAGAAAGCATCTGCAAAAAAAAAATACAGGGCGAATAAATTACGAACAAGAATATTACATCAGAGTGACGGCAAAACTTAATTTTCAAGATTCCGTAAATTAAACAATTTAAAATTAAAATAAAAAAATTGTAAATGTGCTATCCTTAACAGTTGCTTAAACTGGCTCTTATAGAAATTCTCTGACTTGCAAATTTTTTTTTCAAAATCCCTCTCTATTCCCTTAACAATAAAATTATTTTAAAATAAATAAAATTATATAACTAATCAATATTATTAACTTTTAACGGAAGCCAGCTTCTCTAGTTACATTTTTTCAGTACCAACAAAGTTTTAAACGCGAAAGCGGAATTTCCCGTTTATGAAAATCCGATAACAGATTGAATCTTCCGGAATGTTTTTAGCGACGAGGGTTGACTACCTGCTGGTAATAATTGGACAGGAACTTAGAATCTTCTTTGGATCCCCTTGGCCTTAACGAGGTGCTTAATGTTCAATCAGAAAACGTGACTCGTAGGCTCTGAAGCAAGGTTTGCCTTTTTGAAAATTTATGTGGCTTTCGACAACTCACGGCACTCTGCGAGAGGAACTGAGGACTTTAATTTGCAACTAAGAAATATCTTTCGTTCATTACCTCATTCAATACTGCCAACTTCCTCCTTGGCTGCCTTCCAATTCTGGAAAAATCCACAGCCTTTCGAAAAGATTTCCGGGATTTAAGAGCCGGGAGTTCCGAGATTTCCGACCTTGCGATCAGAACTCACGTGGAAATCTTAAAACTGTGAATACGCCTATCTGTATTGACTTCTGATAGAGATTTCCAAGATTTCGTTGAGATTGTCGGGAGTTCCGAGATTTCCGACCTAGCTCGTCATCAGAACTCACGTGGAAATCTTAAAAATGCGAATGCCATAATCTGTATTAAATTCCAATAGAGATTTACAAGATTTCGTTGAGATTACCGGGAATTCCGAGATTTCCCACCTTGCTCGCGATCAGAACTCATGTGGAAATTTAAAACCTATGAATGCGGCCATCTGTATCGAATTCTGATAGAGATTTCCAAGATTTCCTTTTGATTGACGCGAGTTCCGAGATTTCCCACCTTGCGATCAGAATTCACGTGGAAATCTTAAAACTGTGAATACCGCAATCTGCATTGATTTCTGATAGAGATTTCCACGATTTCGTTGAGATTGCAGAGAGTTCAGAGATTTCGGACCTTGCGATCAGAACTCACGTGGAGATCTTAAAACTGTGAATGCAGCAATCTGTATTAAATTCTAATAGAGATTTCCAAGATTTCATTAAGATTGCTGGGAGTTCCGAGATTTCCGACCTTGCTCGCGATCAGAACTCACGGGAAAATTTTAAAACTGTGAATGCGGCCATCTGTATTGAATTCTGATAGAGATTTCCTTGAGATTGACGCGAGTTCCGAGATTTCCGACCTTGCGATCAGAACTCACGTGGAAATCTTAAAACTGTGAATGCAGCAATCTGTATTGGATTCTTAAAGAGATTTCCAAGATTTCGTTGAGATTGCAGAGAGTTCAGAGATTTCCGACCTTGCGAGCAGAATTCACGTGGAAATCTTAAAACTGTGAATTCAGCAATCTGTATTGGATTCTTAAAGAGATTTCCAAGATTTCGTTGAGATTACCGGAGTTCCGAGATTTCCAAGATTTCCGACCTTGCTCGTCATCAGAACTCACGTGGAAATCTTAAAACTGTGAATTTTTACTTTGTAAAAAATTTATTTCCTTTGGTTGAAGATTCATCATTTTAGTTGAAAATTCAACTGTTTGGTTTACATGAACTTTTTTGTTGAAAATGTAGCTATTTTGTAGAAAATTCGTCTTTATGGCTTGAAAATTCAAAAAATTGGTTAAAAAATAATATTTTTTAGTTGAAAATTTAACTGTTTGCTTGAAAATTCGTGTTTTTTTTTCGTTGAAAATTAATTTTGTTATCTTCAAATTTAACTATTCAACTTTTGGTTGAAAATTTATCCTTTATTAGTTGAAAATTCATGTTCTTCTTTAAAATCCGTCTTTTTTTGCTTATACAATTAATTTTCTTTATTGAAAATTCATCTTTTCGGTTGAAGACCCAACTATTTTTTTAAACTAATTCTGGTTCAGAACTTATTTTTCTAGTTGTACTTTTAACTATTTGGTTGAAAATTGATTTATTTGGTTAAAAATTCATCTATTTGGTTTAAAGTTCGTCTTCTTTTTTGAAAATTGATTTCCTTATCTGAAAATTCAACTATTACATTTTTGGTTCAAGATTTATCCTATATTAGTTAAAAATTCAACTATTGGTGGCAAAAACGTATTTTTAGGTGAAAAATTAAACTTCCTCATGGAAAATTTATCTTTTTGGTTGATGGTCCAAATATTTTCTTAAAAATTCTTATTTTTTGGTTAAATTCAACTGGTTGAAAATTCGTTTTTTTTTTGGTTGAAAATTAATATTTTAACTGAAAATGTAACTGTTTTATTTTTGGTTGAAAATTACATTTTTTTAGTTGTACTTTTAACTATTTAGTTGAAAATTAATTAAATTTGTTAAAAGTTCTTCCTTTGGTAGAAAATTAATCTTCTTGGTTGAAAATTCATTTTTGTAGGTTGAAAATCCAACTTTTGGTTACAAATTCGATTATTTTGTTGAAAATTTAATTATTTTGTGGAAGATTATTTATTTGGTTTTGATCGAAAATTCAACTGTTTTGTTGAACCTGCGCCTCTTCAGATAGAAAATTCACCTTTTCTTTTTCTTTTTTTCCTTTGTTGAAAATGAACTTTGCTGTTAAAAATTCAATTACATTATAAAAAGATCGTATTTTTGGATTGAAAATACCACAATTTGGTTCAGTTTTTCGTTTTGACTGAAAAATCTTTCTCAATTGCAAATTTGTCTTTTTGGTTTAAAAATTCATTTCTTTGTTTGTTAAAAATGCAACTGCCTGGATGCAAATTAATTTTTTTATTAATATTGAACTATTTGGTTGAAAATTCATCTTTATTGATTAATTAATTAACTTTATTGTTAAAAATCCATCTTTTCGCATCAAAAAGTTAACTGTTTTTTGAAATATTCGACTTTTTTGTTTGAAAACTTAACTTTTTTGTTTAAAATTCGTCGTTTTTGGTTGAGAATTCATCTTTTCTGGTAGAAAATCTTTTTTTGTTGAAAATGCAAAATGCCTATCTGGCACCAAGCCAGTCCAAAATGGAAACTTTAACAAACCACCCATTTCAAATTCTGAGCAGGCATCGTCGGAAGTAGTACGAGTATTAACCTAAGAACCATTTTAGCAGTCGGAGATTTTTTTTTTTCTTTACTATTCACTAACGAAGTGGAGTACAATTAGCCTACAGCACAAGTGATTTTAACTTCTCTCCAACGAACGTGTAATTAAAAAAATAGAGTAACTTTTAAAATATTTTAAAAAAAAATCTATCCTGGCGACTGAATCCATATTTTCACACTTTCAACTGGAATAAGTTAAATTTTTAATAATAAAAAAATACTTTCCACCCAAAAAACTAACAATAAAAAAAAATTACATTTTCAAAAAAAGTGATGAATTTTCAACTAAAATTGTTAATATTTAACTAGAATAATTGAATTTTTTGCCAAAAAGATTAATTTTCAACGAACAAGATTAATTTCTACTAAAAACGATAAATTTTCAACTAAGAAAGATCATTTTTTAACCAGATATGGAATAATTAAATTTTTAGTCAAAAAAATGAATGTTCAACCAAAAAGATGATTTTTTATCAAAAATTATGGAATATTCGACAGGAATACTAGTTACATTTTCAGTTTAAAAAACAAAATATTTTTCAACCAAAAAAGAAACAAAGTTTCAACAAAATAGTTAAATTTTCGGAAAAAATTCCTCTTCATCCAAAGAAAAAACAAGGTTTTAATCAAATAACTCATATTTCAACCAAAGAAATAAATTTTTAATTAAAATTATGAATCTTCAACGAAAAACATTGTTTTTTAACAAAAGATTTTAACTTTCAACCAAGTAATTTTATTTCCAAACTAGAAGATGAATTTTCAACTAAAATGATAAATATTTAATTGGAATACTTGAATTTTTAACCGAAAAGAAGAATTTTTAAACAAAAAGATTAACTTGCAAAGAAAAAGATAATTTTCTACAAAAAAAAATCGATCTTGTAACAAAATACGTGAATTTTAAATGAAATAGTTGAATTTTCAATTAAAAAAGATATATTTTTATTGAAATTGTTGAATTTTGAACAGGAAAAGATCAATTTTCAACCAAAAAATGGACATTAAAATTTTCAGTTGAAGGAATTAATTTTCAACTAAACTGGCGAATTTTCAAGAAAACGGATGAATTTTCAACTAAAATAAAGTTTTTCCAGGTATCCTTTTTTTACATAAAATAATGAAATAAAGGTTTGCCATACATGTAAAAAATTAGCCATTTCATTTTTTATTGGTCAACAATTTCTAAAGAAAGAAACCCTAAATAAACAAATCCTTAATTTTTTGCGAACATAAGTCGTCTTTGTGAAATAATTTGGAATATTTTTAAATCTTTGTAAAGTCATTGAAGTCTTTTGAAATCTTTGTGAATTCGTTGAAATATGTAAAAGCATTGTGAAATATTGGAGAAATCTATTGGATTCTTTTTAATTTTTTGTAAAATCTTTGAAATCCTTGTAATCTTTGTGAAATTCTTATGAATTCTTTGAAATATTTTATATTCGTTTGAAATGATTGAAAAATTAAAAAATTTTGTGAAATATTTTGAAATATTCTACAAAATTTTTCTGAAACCTTTGAAATACTTGTGACATCTTTCTGCAATCTTTTACATATTCGAGAAATGTTTTAGAACCTTTTACAAATTTTGTAAAACCTTTGAAATTTTTTGAAATATTTGTGAAATCTTTTTTTAATCTTTGTGCGTGAAATCTATTGTGTTCATTTGAAATCTTCTGAAATTTGTTGAAACTTTTTGAAATCGTTCAAAACCTTTGACATGTTTGAAATCTGGTGTACTCTACTCTTTTTGAAATCTTTGAAATCTTGAAGAATGTTTTGAAATATTTGTGAAATCTTTTGTATTCTTTTCATATCACTGGGATATTTAAAGTCTTTGGGAAAACTTTTGAAATCTTCTAAAAAAACTTTGAAATTGATTCAAATTTTTATAAAATCTTTGAAATCTTTTGTATTAATTTAAAATCATGAAAATATTTGAAATCTTTGTGCAGTCTTTCGAAACCTTCTGAAAAAAAATTGAAATTTTCAAATCTTTGAAATGTTTTGAAATCTTTGAAATCCTTGAAATCGTTATGAATCTTTGAAATATTTGTTAAATCTTTCGTATTCGCTTGAAATATTTCAAACCTTTCAAAATCCTCAAAGAAAATTTGAAATCGTTTAAAATCGTTGACATTTTTGGACATTTATGAAAAATCTGGTGTACTGTACCCTTTTTTAAATCTTTGCCATTCTTTTATTCCTTTGAAATCTTTCTGAAATTTTTATGAAATCTTTAAAATATTTGTGAAATCTATGAAATATTTGTGAAATCTTTTGTATTAATTTGAAATCATTAAAGTATTTGAAATCTTCCAAAAAGTTTTGAAATCGTTTCAAATTTTTAAAATATGTTTGTTACATGTCTTTTTCAATTCTTTGAAATCCTTGAAGTCTTTATGAAATGTTCGAAATATTTGGGGAATATTTTTGTGAAATCTTTTTAATGTAGTGTAAACGCCTTTTTTAAATCTTTGAAATCAATTTAAATCTTTGTGAAAGAATAATTTGAACGTTAAAAGAAAACTTATTGCATGATATTACGTGCAAGAAATGTACAAAAGCCGAACTTTGGTGAATGTAAATATATAATCGATAATTATCAATTCACAAAGAACGTCTTACGAACTTTCGATTGTCAAAAGCAATAAAAAGTGAGGCTATGCGGACCAAAAATTTTTCTTTCAGTACACGTATTTTCTAAAGTTTTCACGTCACAATCTGTGATTCCTAATTTTTTGAAGAAAACCCTTTTCTACATCATTTCGTACGTTTTTTCACTCACTTTGTCAATTAATAAATAAATCGTGCAGTGAAAAAAGTTACTTGCGCACATTGGGTGCTAAACGATATTCACTCATGCGCAGGCGCACTTTCTCCTCTAGCCAACAAATGAAATCCTTTAATAGTTAAAGGAATTCTTTTCAAAGTCAAAAGAAATCGTTCATCAGTAAAAATACTTCCGTTTTGCATTTAACGGATAAGTCTTTGAACAGTGAAACGATTAAGGAAGAGGTAGGGAGGGAGGAAAAAGTTATGGGAGATGTGTAGGGGATGATAAATGGGAGTGAGAAAACTGACCTCATGAGATCGGAATCGAGAGTCGTCAAGTTTTTTCACGGCGTATTTCATGTCCTCGTATCGTAGAAATTCCACGACCCCAGTGCCATCTTTGTAAACATCGGCGAAGCAAACATCCCCAGCCTCTCGCATATGATCCTTGAGATCCTGCCAACTTCCGGAAGGAGGTAGTCCGGTGACGAGGACCCGATATTGAGAACGGCGAGCCGGTGGACCTCGACCTCGTGAATTATTCATGTCGCCCCCTCGACCTCCACCTCCTCGGTTACTGTCGCCTCCTCCACGACCTCCTCGGAAATTATTACTCGGACCTCCTCCCCGGGGAAACTCGACTCGCAGACGATACCCATCGTAATCATAGCCATCTCGAGCGTGCACAGCATCTTCTGCATCTCTAGAAAAGAAAAAGTTCATTTTTGTTACAGAAACTCACGTTTTATTTTGGTGTTCTTTAAAACCTAAACGGTTTATTTGTCGCATAATCTTCTAATGATTAGGACCTTCTGAAAATAGTGTCAATAGTGACAATTTCTAAAGAAAGCAGAACCGTAAATGAACAAATTATTAGTTTTTATTTTTGCGAACATAAGACGTCTTTGTGAAATCTTTGGGAATATTTTTAAATCAGTGTAAAGTCTTTGAAAACCTTGAAATCTTCAAGAAATGTTTTAAATTCTTTTGTAAAATCCTTGAAATCTTTCTTTAATTTTTGTTTGTGAAAGCTTTTGTGTTCGTTTGAAATCATAGAAATCTTTTGAGATCTTCTCAAATTTGTTAAAATCTTTTTAAATGGTTTAAAAGGTTTGAAATCTGGTGTACTGTACTCTTTTTAAAATCTGTGAAATTCTTGAAATCTTTTGAAATTGAAACGTTAATGAAATGAATTCTTTGAAATATTTGCGAAATCTTTCTCAAATCTTTTATATTGATTTGAAATCATTAAAATAATTAAAATCTATGTGAAATGTTTTGAAATCTTCTAAAAAAATTTGAAATCTTTGAAATCTGGTATACCCTTGTTGAAATCCCCATGAATTCTTTGAAATATTTGTGAAATCTTTTGTATTCGTTTGAAATCATTGAAATATTTGAAATCTTTGAAATTCTTGTATTCTTTTGAAATCTTCATGAAATTTTTATGAAATCTTTGAGATATTTGTGAAATCTTTGAAATCTTATAAATCTGGTTTACTATACCTTTTTCAAAAACTTTAAAACCTTTGTGAAATCTTTAAAATCTGGTGTCTGCTTTTTTGAAATCCTTGAAATCTTTTGAAATATTCTAAAATACATATTTTGAAAATTCAAGGTTCTCGTTAAAAATTAAAGATTTCAGGTTTTTCAAGGTTTAAAGAAAATTTAAAAGAATTCCAGGTTTTCAAGGTCGCTGGACACACTGCAAAATAGTACAAAGTGGTCAAAAAAAAACTACATTACAAAAATTTCCTCACCAATTTTTCATTTTCCTTTACCATTAATTTTCGACATAACAGTTGAATTTCTGAACAAAAAATATGACTTTTTAACAAAACAGTTGAATTTTTAAACTACAAAGATCATCTTTCAACCTAAAGATTGAATTTTTAAACAAAAATGATTCAAGTTCAGAAAAAAAACAGTAGTTGAATTTTCAACCAAATAATTGAATTTTTTAGAAGACAGTGGAATTTTGTAACAAAAAAAAGATGAATTTTCTGCTCAAATAGACGAATGTTCAAAAAAAGTTAAATTTTCGACAAAAAAGATAACTTTTTAACAAAATAGTTTAATTTTTAATCAAGCTGTTGTATTTTCAACCTAAACCGATGATTTTTCAACCAAATAATTGAATTTTCAAAACAAAAAGGGCAATTGAACTTTGAACCAAATCATTGATTTTTTTTTACAAGACAGTTGAATTTTCAACAAAAAAAGAGGAATTTTCAATTGAAAAGGTCGAATTTACTGTCCAAATAGACAAATATTCAACAAAAAGTCGTTGAATTTTCGACGAAAAAGGATAACTTATTAACAAAATAGTTGAATTTTCAACAAAACAATTAAATTTTCGACAAAAAAATTAAATTTTTAACATAATAGTGGAATTTTGAACCAACTTGTTAATTTTTTAGCAAATAAGTTAAATTTTCAACCTGTAAAGATGAATTTTTAACCAAATAATCGCATGTTTGATTGAAAAAAAAAAAGATTAAACTCCAACCGAAAACAGTTGCACTTTCAACTTAATAGTTTAGTTTTTAAACTACAACGATAAATTCTAAACAAGAAATGTAATATTTCATATTTCCACTAAAAAATATAAAATTTCTGCCAAACCGTATGCATTTTTAAAACCAGAAAGACTCATTTTAAAACAAGATTAATTTTCTCACAAAAAATACGACTTCTTTTACACAGAATACATGCATTTTTAAACAATTTTTTTAATGTTCAAGCTACAAAGTCGAATTTTTAGAAAATCTTTTAAACCAGAAAAGATGAATTTTCAATTAAATGGTCGAATTTTCAACAAGAATAATAATTTTGAAACAGATGAAGTTTCAACCAATGAGATTACTTTTCTTCAAAAAAGTTGAATTTTCTACTAAATAAAATAAATATTCAAGGAAATAGTCAAATTTTGAATCAAACAGATCAATTTTCTCCAAAGAACAAGATTAATTTTTAACAAAATACATGAATTTTCAACAAAACAGTTTAATTTCTAAAGAAATTTTGAATCTAATGGTTAATATTTCAGCCAAAGAAATTCATTTTCAACAAAATACATAAAATTTCAATCAAAAAAAGATAACTTTTAAACCAAAAATAGAATAGTTCAAATGTTAGACAAATCAATTTTCAACAAAAAAATTATTTTTCTTGAAAAAAATTGAATTTTCATCAAAATACTTGAAATTTGAAGAAAAAAAACTTCAACCAAAAATAGAATAGTTCAAATTTTTCAAATACAATGTTTCAATTCAAATACAAAAAAATGAATTTTTAACTTTAGTGATGAATCAACAAAAAAAAAAATTTCTTAAAAAAGTTGAATTTTTAATCAAAGAAAATAAATATACAAGGAAATAGTTAAATTTACAATCAAACAGATAAATTTTAAATTAACAAAAAAAAAAAAAATCAACCAAAAATAAAATAGTTAAAATGTTAGAAAAAGTAAATTTTCAACAATAAAAAAACACGGATTTTGAACAAAATAATTCAATTTTCAACGAAAAAAATAATTTTTTAACCAAACAGATGAAGTTTCAACCAATGAGATTACTTTTCTTAAAAAAAGTTGAGTTTTCTATTGAATAAAATAAATATTCAAGGAAATAGTTAAATTTTCAATCAAACAGATGAATTTTCTACAAAGAAAAAAATTAAGTTTTAACAAAATACATGAATTTTCAACAAAATAGTTTAATTTTTAAAGAAATTTTGAATCTAATGGTTAAATTTTCAACCAATGGAATTAATTTTCAACAAAATACATAAAATTTCAACTAAAAAAAGATAAATTTTTAACCAAAAATAGAAT
Source organism: Andricus grossulariae (assembly GCA_011634705.1). NCBI lineage: Eukaryota > Metazoa > Arthropoda > Insecta > Hymenoptera > Cynipidae > Andricus > Andricus grossulariae. Next base: position 19,612 of record JAABKJ010005017.1, read on the forward strand.
AATTCAAATGTTAGAAAAATCAATTTTCAACAACAAAAAAATGAATTTTTAACTTTAGTGATGAATCAACCAAAAAAATAATTTTTCTTTAAAAAGTTCAATTTTCTACCAAATAAAATAAAAATTCAAGGAAATAGTCAAATTTGCAATGAAACAGATGAATTTTCAACAAAAATTAATTTTCTATAAAGAAAAAGATTAAATTTTAGCAAAATACATGAATTTTCAACAAAATAACTGAATTATTAAAGGAATTTTGAATCTAATGGTTACACTTTCAACCAAAGAAATTAATTTTGAACAAAATACATGAAATTTCAACTAAAAAACATAAATTTTCAGCCAAAAATAGAATAATTCAAATGTTAGAAAAATCAATTTTCAACAACAACAAAAATGAATTTTAACTTGAGTGATGAATCAACCATCAAAATTATTTTTCTTAAAAAAAATTGAATTTTCAAACAAATAAAATAAATATTGAAGGAAATAGTTAAATGTTTAATCAAACAGATGAATTTTCTACAAAATAGTTGAATTTTTAAGGAATTTTGAATCTAATGGTTAAATTTTCAACCAAAGAAATTAATTTTCAACAAAATACATGAAATTTCAACTAAAAAAGAAAAAATTTCAAAAACAAAAAAAATGAATTATTATTAAACCAAAAAAAAACGTATTTAAAAAATAATAAGTTTCAACAAAATACACGAGTTTTCAACAAAAAAGTTGCATTTTAAAGAAATTTGGAATGTAATGGTTAAATTTTCAACCAAGGAATTTGATTTCCAACGAAATTGTTGAATTTTCAACCAAAGAAATCAATTTTCAAAGCAATAATTGAATTTTCAACTGAATTTGTACAATTTTCAACCAAACGATTCTGATTTTTAACCCAAAAAGATGCTATATGTACCAAAATAGATGAATTTTCAACCCAAAAAGACGTATTTTCAACCAAATAGTTGAATTTTTAGAGGAATTTTGAATCTAATGGTTAAATTTTCAACCAAAGGAATTAATTTTCAACAAAATACATAAAATTTCAACAAAACAAAAGATAAATTTTCAACAACAAAAAGATGAATTATTATTAACCCAAAAAACGTATTTAAAAAAAAAATAAGTTTCAACAAAAAACTTGAATCTAATGGTTAATTTTTCAACCAAAGGAATTAATTTTCAACAAAATACATGAAATTTTAACTAAAAAAAGAAAAATAAAGGAATTTTGAATGCAATGGTTAAATTGTCAACAATAGAAATTAATTTTCAACTAAATAGTTAAATTTTTAAATAGATTCGTATAATTAGTAACCAAACCATTGTGGTTTTAAACTCAAAAAGATGAAATATGTACCAAAACAGATGAATTTTCCATCCAAAAATACGAATTTTCAACCAAAAATAAATGTTCAAGACATAAAAACACGGATTTTCAACGAAATAATTAAATTTTCAACCAAAGAGATGAAGTTTCAACCAATGAGATTACTTTTCTTCAAAAAGTTGAATTTTCAACCGAATAAAATAAATATTCAAGGAAATAGTAAAATTTTCAATCAAACAGATGAATTTTTAACAAAAATTAATTTTTTACAAAAAAAAAAGATTAAATATCAATAAAATACATGACATTTTCAAGAAAATTTGAATCTCATGGTTAAATTTTCAACCAAAGAAATTAATTTGCAAATGAAGTAGTTGAATTTTAAACTGAAGTTGTATAATTTTCAACCAAACCATAGTTATTTTTAACCCAAAAAGACTTATTTAAAAAAAATTAAGTTTCAACAAAATACATGAATTTTCAACAAAATAGTTGAATTTTTACAGAAATTTTGAATCTAATGGTTAAATTTTCAACCAAGGAAATTTTAATTTTCAACGACAAACCATTGTGATTTTCAACCCAAAAACATGCAAAATGTACAAAAATAGATGAATTTTTAACAAAATAATCAAATTAACTTCAACTTCAGGTTACCGAAAATTTTCTCCTGTCCAGTTTTAAATTTCCTGACCTGTAGCAACCCTGATATTGAGGGAAAACTCCCCAAAAATGGAACTTTTCGGGGTTCTTCACAAACTATTTTATTTTTCGCAACAATCTCGAATTTTAACCTCCGAATTTTATTTTGAACTCACAAAAATCAAATGCTTTCGGGCAGCAAAAGCTGATTTATCACGTACATAATCATGATTTCTAACAGTTAAAAAAATTTCTTGTTCTTACAAGCATCTACTATTTTAGTGATAAGATAATACTTCGATAAGAGAATGCCGTGACTCATCAATAATGATTACGCCCAATCAATTGAATTCGAATCTCTGAAAAACGTGTCTTCAAAATTTAAGCTTCCCAATTTCAAAGCCTACAAAGAAAAGTATTCATCATTTTTATTTAAACAATTGTTTCTTAATGAATAAAAAAAAAAAAACTAAAAGCGTCGCTTGCGTCTCTGTAAGAAAAAAAGACTTTAGAGACCAAAAAACTCGATTCATGAATTGAATTTAAGCTTTCCATGCGTCAAGTTTTCCACCATGACTGCAATTTCTCAAAAAAATGAACACAATCAATAAACAAGCAGATCAACCATCACGCGATAAGGCTTAATCGAATTAGAGTAAAAAAGCGTGTCCAAAGAGAAGGTTAGTAAGCCAAAAAGTCAAGAAATGACTCGACTCGGAAAGAAGCGGAGCCAAAGACTACGAGGTATTCTATCTTTGAAAGGCGAGGGAAATTGGTGAAATGAAATGAATATGAAACGAACCTTGGGTCGTCGAATTCGACGAAGGCGAATGGAGGTCCCCTGCGATTTTTCAAGTCAACAAACGTTACTTTTCCGAACTTGTAGAAGAGATCCTGGATGTCCTTGGTTCTGATGTCGGGTGGCAAATTTCCCACGTAAATTCTGCACTCATTTCTTCCTCCGTGAGACATTTTAACTTTGTAGAAAGTGATTCGAACCTTTTTGGTGTGCTAGACTGTACGCAGCAGTTGCAATAAGAACAAATGAGATAGTGACGATTACGGATTTAGTTAGCTTGGTCTCGTGCGTGCGTGGTATGAGGAGGTTGCAACAAACAAAATGGCGGCAGATGAGCAGCAGGGTTGGCTACGTATCCGTTTTGGCGCTGTCTGGGTCAGGGTTGGAAACATACAATACGTCACGTGATTTACGTGCAGGTGTTACGTCCTGCAGTAGTAAGGTACAATATGAGTGTTACGGAATGCAATTTTCGTTTTCGGAAATTTCTATGGTCTATGGCGAGAGGTTGGCAAAAGCTATATAGGAATGATAGAAACCTACATTATCATGAAAATAACCAAGAATGAGCGGAAAATTAGAATATTTGATAAATTTCGGATTTAAATTTGAAATAAAAGTTTAAAATTTCTAGAATTTTAGGAAGGTCACTTGATAGGAATTCTAGGACAAAACACAGTAATAGATTATTCGATCCTCAGGAAAGTCTCACATTAGGAATTTTAGGAGGAAAATAGAGTAATAAATTATAAGGTATCCGGAAGAGCGTGGGAAGTATAAGCGAGGGTAATTTGGCTTTAAACAGGGGTACATGATTATTTGTCAAGGGTTTGATATGTAGCTGATGTCATCCTCATGTCTCTCGAATCTTCTTGAGAGAAATTGAAAGCTAAAATAACAAATTTAGAGATATAATCAGGAAATGTGAGGCTGACTCATTCAATGGTTGAGGTCGGTTTGCGTGGGTGCCCTGAAAACTTTTGGGCTGACTTGAATATTGATTAGGGTTATTTCATACGCAGGTGTTACTTGAAAGACAACTTTAAAAGAAGAGAATATTCTAGGCGAATTCCTGCGTGTTTACTTCAGCTAAAATTGGATGACTCTCAAAGGGGAGAAAATTCTGGACGAATTTTTATGTATTTGCGATGGTAAAATCCATGACTCAGGGACCGTGGTCCCATTTCGATGAATAAAATTT